>PVKU01004694.1:0-88666 GCA_004027475.1 Anoura caudifer
TCACCCCCTTGAGGCAAGGGGGTGTCACCCCCTGCCACAGGCAAACTGTTTTGAAAATAGCGTGGCAGAAGCAAGCACAGCTCCGTCAAAGGCCGCTCCGGACGGGTGGCCGCTCCTCCCCCAGTACCTCTGCCACCGGGGCATTTCCCAGTGGTGACCAGTGACCCTGGGGGTGACCCTGGGAGCCCACGCAGCCTGGCGAGGCCCAGGGCCCGGACACACCTTTGTTCGCTTGCTTCCCACCACGTCTCCTCTCCCCAGACCCAGAAGCTACGTTAGGAGGCTGGCTAATAAATCACAGATCCGTTCTGCGAAACACCAAACAACGCCGGGCGCTAAGGCAATGAAAGAGAGGAGAAACTCTTCCCCCGTTACCAAGAAAGAATGCAGAGATCTTGGTTAAAGCCCAGAGTGCAGACGGCACACAGCTGGGACCGGGCACATCACAGACGCCCCCCAGCGCCCCGCATGGGGGCTGTAAGAGGGGCAGAGGGCCGCCCCTCCGCCCTCAGCACCAGCCATCCTGAGAATGAAGCTGGACCCCGCTCTGAGCTGAGGGACCGGAGGGAGTATGGGAGATTCCTGGGCATCCGTAACTCCCCACCTCTGGACTTTCCCACTGGGTTCCAGAGGCTGACATGACCCCATGACCTTGATCTCATTAGAATCCAGTTGACCCTGACCTTCAAACGGCTGCACGACCTCAGAAGGCCAAAGGGTGAAGTGCTTCCTTTCTGCAGGAGGGGCTGGGAGTCTGTAATTGCTCAGTAAAGCCCCTGAGGACACCTTAAGCATCGCTCTGGACCAGCCTTCCCGATTTTTTGCCATTTCCAAACACCCATTAAGCGAATTATAATTCCTCGATCCGTTCATTTTACATCTTCAACAATTATTCAATGGACTCACTTTTACCACCGAACTACGCCTCAAACAGTAACACTGAAAAAATCAACGAGGTGCCCGTTCCTTTTTTCGCCTCACACACATTCCTGCTTACGCACCAACCTAAGCACATAACTGTTGAACGTGAAATGCCTGTCCGAACGCCCTCCAGAATGTGCTCACGGGCGACGGGTTTACCATAGGTTGGGTGGTTACCACGCAGGCAGCAGCTTCCAGGGGCTCCAGACCCAGCCCGGCCAGCTGCCGCTCTTGTGCACTGGGGCGAGCGACTTCTGTCCTAGGGGCCTCAGCTTGCCCATCTGAGAAACGGGTCTGGTGGAGCAGCTCCCGCTGGGGCTGTGGGGCCACGCATGGCGAGCGCTCAGTAAATGAGAGTGGGGATGTGTTGTCCCATAACCACGCAAAGACGGCAGAACACTCGCTAACACCCCCGTTTTACGGGTCGAGAAGGGAGAACTGGGGACCGCAAAGCGGGTAAGCGAAGGAGCCACGATGCTGGATTGCCTCCCTGGCTCCGAAGCCGCTCTGCGGTGAGCGTTTGGTTCTTTGGAGAATGCCAGGACGGGGCCCGCAGCGTGGCAGCCCCGCGCTCTCCACCCAGGCGTGCCCAACCCCCAGGATGCTCGGCTCCATTCCGAGGTCCAAGCCGACTGGCAGCCAGCAGGAACTGGGCCTCGAGCTCACCGCCTGTGAGTAACCGCCTTCCCCAGACGTGACTCACACCTGTCTGGATCACCCACATCCTCATTCCCTGAAAAGGAACGCAGGGCAGGTGAGGCAACCCGGCGGCCGGCCTGCGCAGCTGGCGGGGTGGGGCCAGGTGGTGGCAGAGGTGTAGCCTGTTGAGTCTCCGAGGGCTCAGCCACCACCCTGAGACCACCCCCCACCCTCCCTGCACTGGGGTTGGACGGATGTCTGGTGTCCAGGACCTCTGATGAGGCCCAGATTCAGGTTACAAACTCTTCCCCACCGAGGCGGCTGGAATTGCCCTCAGAAAGGCATCACCGCTGATCCACACGGCGCGGGTGGGCCCCGGAGCCGGGGGGCTGCAGGCAAGAGCCCGGCGATGGGAGGGGACACGGGGTGTGATTCCACGCACTCGAGCTCTGCCCCAGGAAACCGTGAGCTGGTGAGCAAGTGTGCCGGGCTCAGGGCGCAGGTGCAGACTGGGGAGGGGCGGGGCCCCCTGGGTCTGGACAGTTGTCCCCCACACATGCCACAACCCGTCCCAGGCCGCACTTCTGTCTGCCATTCTGCCTCAATAAGCCACCCACACAGAGGGCATGTGGGGGCCCAAGAGGACGTGTAACAGTGTCAAGGAAGAGAAAGGACAGCTGACGGGGTCTCTGCAACATCTTCTATCTTCTCCCGAGAGCCCTGGGTTCAATTGTGCCCATTTTCAAGAAAACTGAGAAGAGAGGAGGGAGAGGAGATGGCAAGGCAGACAGACAAGTGTGGGCTTATCAGGGACCAGCAAACCCGGTGTCCGGGACATGCCGCCTTTGACCGTGGACCCCCCCACCCCTCCACCCCTTGTGCCAAGAAACCCCTGTGAAGACGAGACAAGCCTTCCCCGGGGAGACAGAGGGCCTCTCAAGGTTGCCAAGAACCCCAGCGTCCAAAGTTGGGGGCAGCCGCAACTAAAGGCCAGGTTCAGGGCCATGTCCCACGAGCCACCGGATGCTGGGACACCAAGGCCAGGCCTGGTCCTGGCAGAACCGTGTGCCCAGCGGGTCTGCCCCCGAGGCTCACTGAACGAAAGACAGAAAGCTACAGCCCCGCCCTGCCCGTCACAGCCCCGGCTATCCCTGACCCGGCACTGCTGGCGGGGTCGCTCCGCTGTTGCAGCACCCGGCTGGGAAGACAGCAGAAAGGGCCAGCCCTGCCCTGGAAGACGAGGACAAGGACGGTGCCAGGGCCCGACTCAAGGAGAGAGCCACGCACATGCATGCAGACTCCCCATCGGTGCGGGCGGCTTTGCGGGGACGACACTGTGAGCAGTGCCCCTGAACGTCACTGGAAGGGCTCGGCTATAAACCGGCCTGGCTTCCCCCTTACGCCCTCTAAACCTCGGTTTGTCCATGTGCCAGCTGGGGGCTGGGGCCAGCCTGGGGGGGCTCCACACCACCAAACCATGGAATCACCCAGGGATTGTTAAGAAGCCCGCTGCTCCACCCCCAGGGACCAGCCCGGGGGTGGCCTGAGTGTCAGGGTTCACCGTCAGCCAGGGTTGGGGGGGCATGATCTCTGGGCTCTTCCCTCCTCTCCCATGAGTCACCTCAGGGGAGCCCAGCCCCCCACGGGTCACGGTGACCCCTTTCTCCCCTCAGCTGCAACCTGATGCCGGACAAATTCTTGCTCTCTGCAGCCTTAAGCCCCAGGACCACGGCCAGGTGACCCTTCCAAGAAGGGGAGTGTGTGGAGGAGGGGACTAAAGGGGACACAGGCCCAGCTGGACAGCCAGAGGGCAAAGGGGCAGAGAGGCCTGTATCGGCCACACCCTCCCATGGGTGACAGGTGGTTCTGAGGCTCAGAGGCTGGTGGGCAAAAGCGCAGGCTCCAGAGCCCTGTGGCCCCAGTTCAAACGTGGCTCTGCCTGGCTGGCTCATCGCCGCAGCCGCACACACATGCCTGAGCTCTGCTGCCTTACGTGCACGCGGGGTTGCCACGAGGACGAACGTGGCGGGGCGGGTGGTGCTCAGAGAGCATCTGAGCCCGTCCGGAGCAACAGCTGGGATTCGAAAGGCCCCGCCGTCACCAGCAAACACCAAGAAGACGATCAGAAGACAAAGTTGCTGGGTGCTGGGTGCTCATGCCTCCCAGCCTCTCCCTTTCTCCTTCCTCCCAAACCCCACCCTCACTCGCCCCAATCTATTCTGGGGAAAGGGTCCAGAGCTCATTCTCACTACAGTGTAAAGGAATGCTACAGCATGCCTACATAGGGCTCGAGACGTCCGGGGAAAGAAGTTGCAAGGCAAAATGGAGGCTCCTGTGGCAACTGAGCATGTGGCCCTGATTTGAAAAAGAAAGACAAGTGAAGTGCTGTCGGGAGGCTGAGTACAGTGGGTGGGGGTTTTATTCCTCATCTTGCCATGAACAAGCCTGGGAGTCTGATGGAGACCCAGGCCGGACAGCCGAAGGTGGGAGGTCAGTCACTCCAAGGGGCTGGCACATCCCTAGAACACACACAAGGAATTGTCCCTGACTTGTTCAGCAGCCCCCAGGTGCCTCGAAGAGTGGCGGACAGGGCGTCCTGGTGGCCGCAAGCAGGAGGAATTTCTGTCCTTCCAGGAGTCCTGCGGCCCCCACTGCCCGCCCCACCCGCCAGTTCTCTGCACAGACAGCGTCCAGTTCACCTCCTGAGACTCACTGGCATGGGTGACTGCACCCCTCAGGCCCACCCGGGGCTCGGGCAGGGAGCCGACACAGAGCTCCACCGCGGAGGGAACCGCAGCCCAGCGGACCGGGTGCAGGGATGGACGAGCCACATCTTGGGCCGGGCTGAGGGCCATGCCTTCATTCCTGGTCCACACCTTCAAAGTCACAAAGCAGCTTGATAAATACCAGCTGAATGTTCCCCTGACGTAAGGGCCACAGTGGCTGAAAACCCTGGTTGGGGGGGTGGTGGCTGTGGCAGGAAACTACGGATGGAGAACCTGCCAGAGGAGGCTGCAGGGAGACGAGGCCTCAGGGAAGAACAGTCTCCAACACAGGCAGCTTTCGGACGGACTGCGCATCTTCGGGCAGGGCCCAGGTGCACAGGGGACTGGAAGCTGGCCTCCTAATGACACCTCTGGGCCATGCAGCAAGCGATGCTAATTACCCTCTCGATGGGAGGACAGTGACAATTTTATTTAGAGCCCAAAGTAACAAGTTAAAACAAGGTAAACCCAGAAGCTCCCTGTGTAAGTTCATACCCTTCACAGCCAAGGCAAAGACTCATCACCCGCAAACCTCTGACAACTGTCATTGCTCAGAAGATGACAGGGGCGTTGGGGAGTGGCCCCTGACTCCGAAGCAGAGATGCGGCAACCGTTCCCAGGCGGACGCGGTTGGCAGACTTTTTAACAGGCAGCATTTCCTCCTGCCTTGGCGGCTTCCGGCTTGAAACCCGGCTCCGGGTTGGATGGGGCGGCCCCCCCACCTGTCAGCGGGCTCAGAGATCAGGACCCATAAACACGGGCGAGATACCGCCGAGATAAGCGTGTGTGGCGCTCGGTCTATCGGGACGATCAACAGCGGCCGACCGAGTGGTGTTTAAAGGGCCGGCGGCTGTCATTTAATCAGTTATATTCACTAACGTAATTGACACCCTCTCCACCATCTCAGTGCACCCTCCTCCTTCTCCCAATAAGGAGGTTAGCGCGCGCGCGCGCACACACACACACACAGTTTCCTCGGATGGTCATGACCCCACCGGCTGCGAAGCTCAGCCCGGGATGATTCACGCCTGGCTCACCGCGACGGCACCCTGAAACCACGGAGAGGTAGCGGAGCGGCCCAGACGCCCATAAATGAATCATGCCTCCTGCAAGCCCGAACCTCTGGCTTCCACAGACACCCATTACAAAGTAGAAAGGGAAGAACAAAGAGATTACTCAGGGTGCTTGCGCAAAGTTGATTCACCGATTTACAGAATTATTACCGGCTACATTGTTTTTAGGAAGGCGGTTAGGGCTGCCACCAGCTACCGCACATCAGCCAGCTGACTTGGGAATGTGCCGGCTGGAGTGGGGGACGGCCACCAAGTTCCTGCAGGGCTCCCAGGGCCTGAATGGACCCTGCGTCCCCCCTTCAGTTCCTCCTTCGCTCCGGAGAGCTAAGACCTCGAGGAGCAATGGACAGGGAGCAAGCACACGTATTCACACTTATCCACAGTCTTAGCCTAAGTTTTGGCATTAACTTTTACGTTTTTATTCCTTCGATGTAAGGGCCACAGTAGAACATAGATTCTCCTCTCTCTGATGAGGCTGTTGAAACACAGCATCTGAAGAACCAAACCCTGCTGCCGCCTCTCAACAGACGTCGCCTGGCCTTCCAGCCTCAGATCCAAGCTATTTTACCTGCTTTAACGTCGCTGGCGAAGGAGGAGCGTTTGCGGTGGCTGCATGCAGATCGCGAGCTTCCCTCGTGGAAGTGGGGCGCTCAGATTAACCACCACGGGGCTGGGGCCGAACCTGTGGGCCGGGCGCCCGGGCCTCATCGGACAGTGTTAGCCAAGCCTGACAGTGTCCCCGTCAGGATGGCCGAGCCTGGCGGGCACGCCGGTGTAGGAGAGAATAAAACTGAACTTACACCTGGCTTACACTCTGAGGAGGTCGCCCTGCTTACCACCAACTACCTGGACGATCCCAGGCACATCCAGGCAGGTGGGTGGGGTGTGCCGCCCTCTCAGGGAGTCCACTGGAGGGGAGCAGCGGGGAGCAGGCAGCCAAGACCCCCAAGGCTGAAAAACCTCTTTTGGGAAAGGGCGGTTGGCTTGGCCTAAACTTTGCTAAAAACTGACTCAGCTCCTTATTTATCTTGCTTCTGAGGACAGAGCCTGGGGACCCTGGTTTCAGCTGCCTCGGGGAGCCTGGGGCAGAAAGCCGCAGGCTCGTCCCAGTCAGGTCAGCCAGGATTCCAGTCGAGCGACCTCAGAGAAGCCTCCAGCCTCGGGCAGCGGAATGCACACCTTTGTAAGTATCCTACGCATTAGATAAGATATGCACTTATACTTTATATACATGCAGACATGTGGTTTTATATGTAAAAAGCACGTATCTCCATGTTCTTAATCCCTGACACCCCAACTAATCCGTGATCGGAGTTGCCCCTTTCGACCCCCACCTCCCAAGCCAGGGATGGAAACGTGAGTTCCTGGACACCTTCAGGACCAGCAGAGAGGGACTCTCCCAGCCTCAAAGCCTGCGTGAGCCCCACATAAGGAACCGATGACTCCCCGTTGGAGAAGACCAAGGTGACAGCTGCCACAGGCAGACCCGTCTCCTGCTGGCGTCTGCACAACTTCACCGAAGCTCCCTGCAGCCCCCGGGGACACCGAGGAACACCATCAGTCCTCCCTGTCACCCACCGTGCCCCCGTTTACCGAACGTCCACCCTATCCTAAAGGTTCGACCAGTCCTAACCAGGATCCCAAAGCCGCCCCTCCCCTATCACCACCAACGTCCACGCCAGGGACAATGGATGTGGGACAACTTTAAGAGGCAAGGTGGCGTTTCAAACCTGCGTGACTGTTCAGAGACCGAGGCCATATCCGTCCGGCCTGGGGGAGCCCAGCGCTGAGCCCCGGAGCCCTGGGGGCAGTTTCTAAGTTTGGCTTGTAGAGTACAGAAGAAAACTTTACCCAGCATTCACGTCCCAGAGCCACTGGGGATTTTATACTTGTTCCCGAATACTTAAAACTCTCTTTCCTGCCAGTACAGCCATTCCCCAAACCCACTGAAATGATAATAAATGACTATAGTTAAAACACAGATAAAGGGAGCCCTGGCCGGTGGCTCGGGGGGTTGGAGCATCCTCGAGTTCACCAAAACGGTTGCCGGCTCAGCCCCTGGTCTGGGCACATGCAGGAGGCAACCGATCGATGTTTCTCTCTCTCTGATCAGTGAACACATCCTCAGGTGAGGGCTGGGTGGGGGGAACCGTATGTCCAGGGGAAGAAAGAACATCAGAGCCTCCCCCCTCCCTGGTGTCCGGACAGGCCAGCAAGCCGGCTGCAGGCTGGGATGCTAGGCCAAGCAACACGGTCCTTCTCCCTCCCACACCCACCCCAAAGGGAAACGCGCGCAGCAGAATTCGCGGAGCACCACGGAGACACCATCCCCACCTGCTGCCTCAGAAGGTGAGTCACCGTGGCTGCCTGACTCCTTCCAATACGGGGCATCTCACCGCCACAGCGGAGCAAACGCCAGCTCCACCCGTGGGTGCCGACGGGTAGGAGAGTAACCGAAAAATGCCCCAAGCCTGGGGCAGGTGTGTGCAGAAAAGAATCACCTTAGAAATTCTCCCTCCGGGGCGAGGGCAGGTGCCAGCGATGCGTTTTTGTCACTTGGATGCTCCCACCAGCACTGAATCGATCCTGAGAAACCTGGATGTCTCCTGGGACAGGGGGCCCGGAGGGGTCGCCTCCGCGCTGGATTTCTGCACCAGCCCCTTGGTGCGGCTTCAATGCATCCAGAGGCTAAGGCGCAGCCTCCTGCCCCAAAGAGCAGCCCCCTCCCTGGAGCATCTGAAATGACACGGTGCAGGAGGTGCCTCCTCCGCCCCGCAGCAGGGCCGGCTTACAGAGGGGCCGGGGAGGCTCGGGCGGGATCCGCATGCCCGAAAAAGGAGGTTTTCAGGGTCTCCATCTTTCTTGACTGCCTTCCTCTCCTGTCTGGAATCTTCCACGAGCCCATCCGCCCGGCCTGGCCATTTCCTTCTCTGCTCATACGTCTACAAGAGATCTACCGGGCTACGGGGGGCTTATGTGACTCCCCCAGGGCTGGGGGACCAGAGAGAACAGGCTTGGCACACGAATCACACCATTTGCCATGCCGCGGTGCGGCAGCTCTGACAGAAGAGACTCACAGGGACACTCTGGGAGCTTCAACAGGGCGACCAGCCTGGGGGCCTGGGCGGCCCTCTCTTGCATCATGATTTCTGAGTGTCCTCACCAGCATGGCTGCTCTCGGAGGGCAGGGTTTGGCCTGGATGTCCCCTGGTGCTGCGGGGCACCTGGAACGGCACTCAGAACAGCCGGCGCGGGGCCCTCCCGGGGGCTTGCTCACGTTCCTCCCTGAAGGCCCGTGGTCTAAGGACAAACTCTAAAACACAACGGTGGCAATGTCAAGTCCGGCAAAGAGAACGCTGGGGCTCAGGGAAGTCAGTGTGGTATCTTGGGGAAGAAGACAGGGCATCCATCAGCCCCCCGCTGTGTGACCCAGGCATGTGCCTCACCCTCTCTGATCCTATTTTTTACATCAGCAAACTGCTGCTAGCAATGCCTCTCCCACAGAGTTGTTTTGAAGACTGAGAAAAATGTGTCACTAGTACCTGGCATATAATAAGCTCTCTGTATCCAACTAGGAAAGGGAGGGGAAGCAAAAACCTATCAGTCACCCTGGAAACAGAAGAGAGGAGCCAATCCGTGGCTCTCGGAAAGCCCGGGGTGCCCCAAACTGTTCCAGGCCCACCTTGGGGTGCTGAAGCCCCCCGCTCCTGTTGGCAGGCCATTCGGGGACTTTCTCCAGCTTGGTGACAGACACTTCCTGCCAGAGCCTGACGAGGCCCTGGTGAGACCCCGAGGTGTCAGGGATTGCTCCGCATTGCTGCGACTTCATAGAGGGGTGCAGCCCGCCTCGGACGGAGGAGTGCGGGGCACCCTGAGCTCTGAACACTCCCGACGCCCCAGTTCACCAATGGGCCGATGATTCGAAAGGCAACGCAGCCAGTGCGTTTTGGCCCTGAGCTGGGTCTCGACCCCTGTGGCCCTCGGCCACGCTCTTAACCGACTGCTGCGCACAGGTGACAGGGGGTCGGTCCCTGGGCAGGTTTTGCGGGGCCCTCAGAGGGAGAAGAAAAGGGAATTGCCAGTACTTAAAATCCTGGTTTCACATCAAAATCCAGCAGTCTGGGTCCCTGGAAGGAAAGATCTGGCCCCACAGGGCCCACGTGGCAATGGTGAGTCACGTGGCAGTGGCCCCTCAGGGTGCACCCCGTTCTCTGCAGCTCACTGCAGGGCAAACTGGGCTAGCCCCCTGGCACCCTGCACCCCGGCTCGGGGTCCCGGCACAGCGGCACATGCTAAAAAGCACAAAACGGGCCCTCGGCTTTTATCTCTTTCCCTTGGCAACTGCACCGTGCAAGATCCCAAGGCCATCGCCAGCCTCCCAAGTTCAATGTGTGGGACTTCCTTCTCTCTGGGCAGGATCCCAGAGGCCAAGCTGCCTGCAAAAGTGGCCTCTGAGTGATGATGCCTGACGCAAAAAGCTACCAGGACCCTCCTCTGGAACCTTTCCTCATGTGGGCACGATGGACCACACCGTAATGTCTAACAGCCCCCCGGGGGGCGGGGGCAGGCATCTGGGTGCACCTGAGCAGTGGCTCTGAGGCTCTCGGGGGCACACGCACCTTGCTGTGCTGAAGCCCAGCAGCCCCCTCGGGACCCTCCAGCAGCCGCCTCTCACGTCACTCCGCTCCCCCCTTCCTCTCCAAGGGAGCGTGTACGCGGTGGTGCAACGTGTGAGTGCACTTTCTTCCCATTTCTTGTTTTGTTCTGTTTCTTTAACATGCCCAGGAGATGTGGTAACCACTCCCCACCCAAAGAGAAGCTGGCAGGAAAGGCAGAGAGGTAGCGGCTGACTGTGCGTGTGCACGTGTGTGCACCTGTGTGTGGGTGTGCGCACAGGAGTAGGCGTGTGTGGGTGTGCATGTGTGCGGTGCACGCAGGAGCAATTACACATTCTGTCTTGAGAAACACTAAGCTTGCACCAACCCTGGGCCGTGCTGGGTGCTGTAGCTGGCTCCACCCAGACCCTCAGCCCAACCTGAGGTTTAGTCAAAACTCAAGCCCTAATTGCACCCCAACCGAAGACCCAGTCCCAAAATGCTGGGGGTTGAAAATCCCAGCGGAGGGGGGCCCACAGAGGGGCACAATGGGCCCTCGACGCCCACAGTTTAACCTGAATCCCGAAATACCGACTTCTCACGGATGCCAGAGTCCCTCCTCCAAATAAACGCATGATGAAAACCGAAAACTTCAGCAGGAGG
Source organism: Anoura caudifer (assembly GCA_004027475.1). Classification (NCBI taxonomy): domain Eukaryota; kingdom Metazoa; phylum Chordata; class Mammalia; order Chiroptera; family Phyllostomidae; genus Anoura; species Anoura caudifer. The sequence continues at coordinate 10,657 of PVKU01004694.1, forward strand.
GAGCCCCCTCCTCTCCTGCACACAGCAGGCCCCCCTTGGAAGCTCAGTGAGGAGCGGCTGGTGCCAAGCCGGAGAGTGAACTTGGTCTCTCTAAGGGCCATTTCTGAAGGGAACTGAGGCTCTGCTGGCGATATGGATCTGCGATCCTGCCCCCAACACCCTCCCCTCCCCAACCCCCAGCCCTGCAGAAACCAATAACTGATTAAAGCGGTGGTTCTCAGCCTGCGGGCGGGGGGGGGGGGGGGGCCGCCCTGCATGGGAGGGATATCGGGCAAAGTCTGCAGACAGTTCGGGCTGTCAGAACTTGGTGGGGGGAACAGATGCTACTCCTGCCGGCGTCTGGCGGGGAGGGGTCAGGGACACGGGGGAATCACCTGGTGCGAAGGTTGAGAGAGACACCCTGGAGTCCAGTGTGAACCCTGAGCAGCACGTGTCGGGCCAACCCTCAGAAGGCTGGGCATCCCGTCAGTTCTGAAAGCTTCGCAGGGCTGTCTGTCTGGAGGCAGCCGGAGAAGACCAATCAGAGGATCAGCGAATGACCCCGGCGGTGTTAAAAAACCAAACTGCCACCGCAGAGAGTCCTGCAGGGGAGCAGGGTGGGTCTGGGTCGTCGCAAAAGAGCCAGCAGCTTTGTGGCAGCCAATTCAGTCTGTCCAGAGAGCAATTAGCTGCTACGTGCCCCCCAGGAGCAGAAGCTGATGGAGAAAGACGGGTCATTTTTAAGAGACGCGGCTGAACTAAAAGCAGGTCAACAAGAATGCCAAGAAAAAAAAAATGCGTGCCAGGGAAGTCTTTTCCTCAAAAGGAGCCAGGGCAAACTCCCCTCCCCGCTGGCTGCTGCCTTGGGGTGGGGGTGGGAGGGGGTTGTCACTGAGGGCCCCTGCTTTTTAAAGAATGGCACATTTTCCTGTGGGGTGTGTTTTGAGGACGTGAATTGCCCTCAGACATCACACCTTGGCTCTCAGAAAAGATGGGGTCCCTGGAGCGTCTTGGTAAAGTCAAGGCAAGCCTTTCTAGGTGTGTCTGGCTTCCCCAGAGCCCTCCTACTCACCCCCCACCCCCCTCCACCCACCGCCACCTCCAGGGTGCGAAAGGGATGCCGCTCATTTCCTCAAGTCCCCCAAGTTCAAGGTGGACCTGCTCTGGCACCCAAGTTCAGATTCAAGGCACAGTGTGTGTGCTCCGTGAGGAAGAACCCTGGGTCCAGGTCGAGCGTGGGTTGGGGGCCTGGGGCAAAGCTTTGCCTCACCACCCTGCCTCCTCCATAAAATGACGGTGGGAACCCTGTGTGGGCCCCCGCCAGGTCTGAGACAGGGGCAACTGAAGACCACACCAGCACTGTGGGAGCAAGGACCCCTGTGGCCGAGGCCTCCAGCCAGAGTTGGGAGCTCAGAGGCCCCATCTCGAGAGGCGGTAAAATTTCTGCCTCCTGGTCTCATGTTTCAGGTGAGGAAACAGAGGCCCAGGCAGCAGCTACAAGGAAGACCCTAACGGGGCAGCGTCCCCTCCCAGGAGCACAGCCCCGGCCACTGCCTGGCAGCCCAAGTCCAAATCCAACCCCAGCTGCGCTGCCCCTGGGAACACCCAGGGGCCACCCTTCAGTTTCCTTCCTTTCTCCCGTCTTCCTTTCCCTCTCTCTCTTCCCTATCTTTTTGTACAAAATCCAGGCCCCGAGGCTTCCTCAAGCAGACCCTTCAGTGAAATCTGATTAGCACTTGCAACAAACTGTTACGTTATACCTGGGTTTTAAAGCAGCTTCCTCCAGCCCTGGGCTTTCTTCCAGTAAGTAGGGGGCCCTGTGTAAAAAAGACAGGGTGACTAATGGACCACCCCTGGGGGGCCAGCTGGACAGGCCAGGGTTCCAGGCGCTACCCTCAAGGGTCCCTGCAGGCAACGGGTTTGTCAACACCTCAGTGTCAAGTGAAATATTAGCCAAAGAAGAGACTGAAATGAATGAATGTTTTTAAAAGTCCTGAGCCCAAAGGAAGGACGAGAACAGAAAGTCTCACAGTGCCCAGCCCTCAAGGTGACAAGTTCAACACATCGTGGACCCCCCTGGGCAGGAGGTCTCCTGCAAAGCTTTACAGAAGGAGGGGCCTTAGCAGCAATCCATTTAGCAGTGGCGAGACTCTGTCCAAACATGTGCAAACGTATTTTAATAATATTCCTCGTGCATTTCATTAGCCTCCCGAGTTCACAAAGGGCCTTTGGGAGGCAATCTGGTTTAAATGCAACTCAATTCCGCAAACGCTGACTCTGGGCAGGTTCTCTTGGCACCTCACTGCCCTGGCGCAGGGCAACTGGGTGCAGGGGTGGGTGGGGGTGGGGGGTGAGCGACGCTTTTAATTCCTGGACTGGAGGGAGTGGGGCGAGGTGAATGGAAGAACCCACCACCGAGTCCGCCAGCCTGCCCCAGCAGGGCCGGTCAGGGGTTATTTTTACCCCTCGCGCCTCACTGTACAAGCTCAGGGGCCGAAAACCGTGGCAGCCGCCTGCGGAAACTGGCTTATGAGTCACCTAGTGACTGCCCTGGCTCGGTGGCAGCTGCTTCTTGGCTCCTTGTCCCAGCTGGAAGGCTGGGCCTTGCAGGAAAGGGCTGTGTGCTCCTGGTCCGGGGTGCTCAGGGGCCAGGATGGGGAAACTGAAGTTCAGAGAGGCAAGGGGTCCTCAAAAGGGCGGCTGGCGGAGGGGCGTCAGCTAGAAGGCAGACCCCAGGGGGTGGCAGCCAATCCCCCATGCCACCATACCTCTACCTAGGTGGGCTGTTAGGAGGGAAGTACAGGGGCAGTTAGTTAGACTGAGCTTCGCACAGCCCCCTCCCTACCCTCGGCCCCCCTCCCCGGTCAGGGCCAGGCAGTCCGGAACACAGCCAGCCCCAAACTTTGACTCATTTGTAACCACTGTCCCAGTGAGGCTGAGCCAAGCTGTCCAGACAGAGGATATTTATAGGTGCGTCGGGGACACAGACACTCACACAATGACACGCATACTCGGGATCCACGTTGGGCCAGACCCACCCGCGCCTGAGCCCTGGATTCAGACACCTGGACACAAACGGTCCCCAGACCCAGAGGAGAGGAACCGCAGGCTCGGGAGACTCGCCAGCACGTCCTTCTGGGACAGACGACGACCCAGACCCAGACACACACACGGCCGCGCCGAGACCCAGAGACACAGACACGCACACTCCACAAACTCGCGGAAACCCACTCACATAGACCAAGGCACACAGCGCTACGCACACTCCAGACACACAGCCAGAGACCAGACACCTCGCGGGCCAGACAGTGTCTCACACGCCCGCCACCCCCCCTCCCAGCCAAAGTTGATATAGAGCCGGCCTAATTGGTCCATCGCTACTGCCCCTTCGGGAAATAAAATGGAAACTTCACGCAGTCGCCCGCCCCAGTCCTCTCCCGCCCGGCGCCCCGCGGCCCTCCACCACTCGGCCCAGGGTCCGAGACCCTGAGGGCGGGGCGCGGGCAGCGGGGGCCGTTCCAGGCTCTCAGCGCCGCGGGACAAAGCCGGGCCGGTCGCCAGCTGCCGCGAGCCGGGAGGGCGCGTCCGGGGCGCGGCGGGCGCAGCCGGGGCGCAGGGCTCACGGCCCGAGGGGGCGCGCACAGCTCGGTCCCCCGCCCGCAGCTGCGCCTCGACTCAAGGTCTGAGCCCGACGGGGCCTCCGGGGAGGGGGGCGCGGGGTCACTCACTGATCTCCATGCTCTGGAACAAAGAGCGTTTGCAGTTGCACGTGCAGGAGACATTGGGCTGCCCGGCGGCGGCGGTGGCGGTGCTGTTGACCCCCATCAAGCGGTGCATGGACGGCGTGGCGGCGCAGCGCGGGGCGCAGGGGGCACGGGGGCGGCCGGGGGGGGCTCCGGCCGGCGCCCGGTGCTCGGGCCCCGCATGCAGAAGGCGCGCGGCGGGGAAGGCGCGCCCCGGCTCGCCGGGCTCGGGACGCCGCCAAGTTTCCGGGGCGCCGCGGGACTCAGTGAGCGGGGCCGCACTCCCCGGCGCCCCCCGGCCGCCCCTCCGCAGCCCCGGGGGCGTCGGCAGTGCCCGCGGGTGGCGTCCGAGAAATGGGCTGGCAGCCGGGGCGCACGGTGCCGCCGGGGCTGAACCTCTGCTGCTGGCTTCCCCCAGCCGAGCGCCTCCTCCTTCGCCGCCGCCGCCTCCTCCTCATTCAAGTCCAAGGAGATCGGGTTTCGCTCCGAGACCGCGGTCGGAGGCAGGCAGACGGTCTGACGTCAGCGCTAGACGGGGCTGCCGGTTCCCACCGCGCGGGGGCCGGGGAGAGGGCGCGCGCTGCGCCAATCCCCGGCGAGGTTCCCCCGTACCCCCTCCCCGGGCCGCGGGGCGGGGTGACGGGGAAGGGGGCGGGCTCTTAAAGGGCCAGAAGGTGGCGGCCCCATAGACTAGGGACCCGCGCAGCGGAGGGGCTTTGGGTCCCCTTCCTAAGGAAGTCAGTTTTGGACCCCGGCCCTGCACACCCTAGTCCAGGGGAAGCAGAACTGAGTTCCAGCCGCACTCGCGGGAGTGCGTTCCCCACCCCCATACATCCCCTCCCCCGGCCAGGCCCTTGATCTAGACTTTGGGGGAAGTTTGTCCCCTCAAAGAAGCATGAGGTCCCTGTGGCTCGGGGCAGGGGAAATTAGAGAAGGGAGGGGGTTGTCCCCCCAGATCACCCATTACCCGATTGCGCAGGAAACTCCCCGCCTCCAGGTGCGCTGTCCCGCAAGGCCCCAAGGCCCCTGGCCCACTTCGCCCAGGCGCACTTCAACCCTACCCCAATGGGGTTGACTGGGGAAACTTGAGGTCACGTGGACACGCCCCCGACAGCTCCGACAAATGCCTGCGGGCGCATCACGTAAATAGTCCGGGAGCTTCCACACAGTGGCAGATCCCAAGCTCAATCCAAGTCACTTGCGGGTTTGCCCTCCCCCCACCGCCCCCATATCTAGTTCTTTAAATATTCCCAGGACCCAGTAATGCCTAGAGTTTTAGTAATGAGCAGAGACTATTTCTGTATTCAGGGGCAAAGGGGGCCTAAAAGTTATTATTTCCTTTTTGCACACTGGAACCAGCCAGCATCTTGCTGAATTTGGAAAAAGCCAGCCCAGGAAGTGGGTGAGTTCTCTCCCCGTGCAGGGCACGATAATGCTTCTAGCTCTCTTAGGACGCAGGCAGGCAGGAAACCGTTTTCCTGGAGGGGTGACAGGCTGGTAGAAGATTAATGGGGGAGCCCATGGGTGTCCAGTACACAGGGAAGTTCAAGGGCCCTGACCCGCTTTGTTTGGGATGAGAAGCTCCACCTTAGAGCTAGGCGTCAGCCCCAGGGCCCAGGTGGGGAGAGCCCTCCAGGCCTACTTCGAAGGGCACCCCTACTGTGAGCTGGGCAGTCTCAGCCCCCAGCTTGCAAAGGGGTCAATTTCACCAGCAGGTCCACAGAGGGGGGAGGGGACAGGTCTTGCTGCAATTTGGCCTCTGCAGCTTGGAGAAAAAGCCGAAGGGGGGAGTCCCAAGGGTTCTTTGGGGAACCCTGACAATGTTGGATGGGCCTGGGGGTGACTGTGGGTCCCACTCATTTCCCAGGCCAGAGGAGACCCCCATCACCACCACCCCTCCCCCTCCCCCCGCAGCCACTCCTTCATTCATTCAATCAACAAACTTTCCCCAAGCTCCAGCCTGGAGGGTGGGAACTCAGCCATGCCAGGCAACACCCCTGCCCTCCTCTAAGTCCCTTGCAGACGTCTGGCCTGTCTGGCAGCGAAGAAACACACGTTGATTGTCTTGGAAATGAGGCAGCGTTTGTACGATCCAGGTTACACAGCCGGCGGGCGAAAATAACCAGTTAATTCAGTGGGAGAGGAAAAAAAAAAATACCCAGGCCAAGCCCTGGATGGCCTGTCTGGGGCAAGAGCACTGGCCGTATTTACTGGGTGCCTGCCACGTGACAGCACTGTTCTGGTGGTGGCACCTGGGGCTGGTTAGTGGTCTCTGCCCTGGCTCCCGAGTTGGTTCTGCAGGGGGCCTGATGCAGGGTGTCAGGCATGGTGGTCGCAACTGTCTCTCCAAGCTATGCGCTAGGCACCGCCCTGGTGTGGGGGTTCGACCAACCGTGTGGTGCTGGGGACAGGTGGTGAAGGGGCACAGAGCCCAGGGTCAGGCCGTGGGGATGCGGAGGAGTTAATGGCCCCGATGGGAGAGCCCACTCTGTGGGCGTGGGGGCCCTGGGGCTAGACAGCCTCTGCTGGGCCGCCCTGAGCCCGTGGGAGGGAGGGAAGGATGTTTCCTTCATTCGGTCAGTAAACATTATGCCCCCTATTCAGGGCCAGACTCTGTGCTGGGCCCTGGGCACCCTGTCGTCCTGTGACATCCTGTGACATCATGGGGTACAGGTGAGGCTGTCCCCCACAGCTACCCGTAGCCACACTAGGTCACTTCAGATAGAGCAATGATGAGCTGGAGGCCTGGTGGGTGGGGAAACCCACCCTGAGGAGGTGGCCTTTTTTTTTCCCACTCATATTTACTGAGCATCTACTTAGGGCCAGGTACAATTCCCTGCCCTCCTGGGGCTCAAATTCCTGCAGGTCTGTAAACTTGTAAGTCCAGGTGATAGCTTCAGAGAGGGACAAGGGCTGGAAAGATTACAAAGAGACCCGGGCTGGGCTCAGCTGGCTCCCAAGGGGTCCACGTGGCCTCTCTGGGGAGGCCTGAGAGCTGGGAGGGAGTCTCACACCAGGGGGTGTGGGTGCCCAGGCCAAAGGCCTTGGTGGGAGAGGGGCCAAGGGATCCTCATGGTCCCAGGAAGTCTGGGATTTGGGACACACTGCCCAACCCAGTCGGTTATAGGTCATGGGACTGTGAAAAGCATGTGTGTCCCCAGGCGACTGCTGGGGACATGCCTTCCTGGGCCTCCAGATGGCACGTGTGCTGTCTGCCCTGAGTGCGGGTTGGATCTGCCACAGGCGGACCTTTAGAGAGAGAAGTCTGATCTAAGCTGGTCAGGAGGCCCGGCCCGGCTGGGCTGGGCTCAGGGGCCAGGCCCCTCCACAGGGATGTGACGGGTGTGGGCCCCACAACCCACGCTCATTTTACTGCTCTACTATCACCATCTTGAAATTCTTCATTAACAAGTTTGAACAAGGGGACTCACTGGTCCTGTAGTTGGTCCTCCTCCGGTGCTGGTACCCTCGCTGGCAGCCAGTCGGGAACCTGGGGAAGCCAGCCAGCGCGGGGTCTGGCTGTGGCTGGGGGTGGCCGCCCGGGCCCTGGTGGCGCCTGTGGGCACTGTGTAAAGTGCCGGCCAAGTCAACAAAGGGCCTGCTTTGACAGCAGGCAGCGGGACAAAGCAGATGGCGGCCTCCTCTCGTCCAGCTGGGCCAGGTTGGGTTCCCCTCACCTCCTGCTGCCCCCAGGCCTGCGGACAGAGCTGCCCTTCCAGAAGCGTCTCAGGCAGCCCCAGAGGGTTAACGCCCTCCCTACTGACTTAGCACCTTCGGGAGCCCCCGCCTGCCGAGTCATTCTATTCCCTCGTCCTGGCCACGGGTTAGTCGGCCTGTCAACATCCCCTGGTTTGGATCTTTAGACTTCGTTTTTTTTTTTTTTTTTTTGTCTTGTTTGGCTTTTAAACAGGAATAAGAGCTAATAATGTTCACTGGATGCTGCCTGGAGCTGGTCCCTGCCCTGGTCCCCGCATATTCGTCTGCTTCATCATTCAACACGAATGCAGTGGGTCCTGCAGCCAGCCACTGTAGCTTGGTGGGTCCCCGCAACAGCCCTGTGGGGTCCAGCTACTGTTATTTCCACTTGACAGATGGGGATACTGAGGCTCAGGGACCCAGGAGAGAGGTGCAGTGGGACCTGACCACTGGTGCTTGGGCCCCGGAGCCCAGCCTCAGCCAATGGCATTTCTGCCTCCATCACCTCTGCTAGGGTCTGTCTACCCTGGCCTTCCCACTGGCGTGGGCAACACCAGCCCCTGGGTGTCCCGGAGGCTCCCGGCTGGCTGGGGAGGAAGCAGGCTCAGGAAGGATAAGGTGGAGACTGAACTCAGGTAGGACCCTCTGGGCCCCTGCTACCAGCACCCCACGTGAGTGACTTTATCGGGTCACTTGGCCTCGAAGATCCTGAGTCTCCTCCCCCCAAATGGGGATGGAAACAGAATTTCAGAGGGGGTGTGTGTGCATGTGTGCGTGTGTGCCCAGGCCTCAAAAACCTGTGTCTGGGTGTTCACTACCTCTCTGCCCTTGACTGGCACCCCCAGGGCGGCAGGGCAGCCGACTCGTCCTAGTGCGTCCCAGTGGGTGCCGTGATCAGGGTCTGTTGAACAGCCAGTGCTCGGCAGACCTCTGGGGAGCAAATGAGTAGTACCCACTCACATAAACACGCACGTCTCACTTGGAGCTACCCTCGTTACTTGTTCATCATTCTGTCTTCCTTGCTCGCTCACTCCCTCCACCCCCATACATCTCCTTTTGTCCTGTCCCTTGGATACCCAACTAATGACAAGCTTCTAACTGAGTCTGGAAAGCCAGGCACCTGGACCAGCACCTACCAAAAACAAGTATTTATTTGCCTGGTACCAGAGCACAGCTGGATGTGTTCTTAACCATGAAGTTGATGGTGGGGGGGGTGGGGCTGTGGGTGTGTAGTCTGTGTGTTGTGGGTGCCTGGGTGTGCACACAGGTGTGGTATATATGTGTGGAGTGTGCATGTACGCGTGCTGTGGGGGGTGGGGTATGGTGCATTGTGTGTTTTGTTGGTTGTCTCCTGTATGTTTAGGTGTCATACAGGAACTTAGCTCTTGGTGGTCAAAGGTCACATGGTTGAGCTCCCCCGCAGCAAGCCAAAGAAGCTCTGCTACACGGGTCCCAGATTCCCCTCTCCCATCCTCCCGCGGGGGTGGGGGGCGGGGGCGTCTCCTCTCCCCTTTCCAGCAGGAAACTGGTTTCTGCAGAGAAGACAGGGCTTTGGGACCAATGCAAAGAGATGAGGGGCCGACAGAAGGAAAAGACAGAAAGAAACCTCTGACAGGGGTAGACTGAGCCCTGCTCAGGGACATGACTTGGCCAAGGTCAGGCTGTTGGTACACGCTCATACGGGGCTTGGAAACCAGGTCCCGGGCCAGCTTCAAAGGTGATGAAATGTCGCTGCTGTTTTGAAAGGGCCATGGGCTGCCTTGTCTTGTTCCTTGCTGCACCTGCAGCAACCAGCACCCGCTGGCTCACTGCGTACCCACGGAACGAACGCGACACCATTTCGCAATGTGCATTAGGCCCTGAAAGTGTGAGCATCCTCACCCTCTAGTTTTCTTCCTAGGACATACTTTCAGGATGTAATCAGAGAACTGAGTATTAAGGGCAAGAATATTGATCTTGCCTTCATTTTTTAAAGCAAAAAGGCAACAAAATTAGGGGAAGAGGGGATAGGTTAAATACAGATCAAAGATAATTCAACTGTTCAAAACGAAGTTTTTAAAGATTATTTGATGGTGGAGAGAAAAGTTCTTTATAAAGTTTAAAATAGGCTGCAGAACTGATCCCAATTACGTACAAATAAACGTTACATTAAAAACAATGATATATGTCAAAGGTTAACAGGAGTTGGTTTTGTGTAACAGATTAAACATAGTGTACATTTCTCTGATTTTTTTGCTGTATTTTCGGCAATGAACGTTAATTTAAACATTTTTTTAAAGGTTACTTAAAAGCGTTTCTGAAGCGACAACCGCCCGCGTCTTCCCTGTGGTTCCTTTAACTCCAGTCAAGACACAGAAGAGGCGGGGGTGCCAGACACTTCTGACGTCACGAGCAGCCCGAAATGACACAGCGGACGGACCAATCCCAAGTTCGGATTCCGGGGGCAGCCATTCTATTGGACACAAGTGCGGGCGGCCTTGCCCAATGGCGGAAGAGGGGCAGGAGCCCGGAGGCAGCGTGGGTTTTAAATCCACGTGGTGGCGGGAAGGCGGGGCCGCGGCTGCCGCGCCTCTGGGGCTGGTGTTCGCTCCCGGGAAAGGCATGCGTGGGTGCTGGGCTCCCCGCCTCCTGCCGTCCTGGGCCCGTTTGTATCGACGGATACCTTATAGGATCTCATGAGCATTCGTCCATTCGCCAGACGTTTACTGAGCATCTACTTTGTGCCAGGCAGGATCTGGTGGGATAAGGCGGAACCCCTGAAAGACACGCTGTGAATCCCACGCTTCTATCCGTGTAACTGAGGGCAAGTGGCCTAACTTTACCTCCCCCACACCTCTGCTCCATCATGATTCTTCCCGTCTCTGCTACACCAGATCCTCAGGGGAGATGACTGCGGGAGGTATGCCCCGCCTTATCCATGCTCCATATATATAGTTGATAACTGATTATCTCAAAGACCAAGTCTTAGCACGGTGCTATTCACAAACTGACATGCCTTAGCTAATTTAATATTCAAAAAAGGACAGGTCTTTCTTCTCTAGTTCAGCATTCACACACACATACATACAAGTTAGGTACTATCATTCCCATTTTGTAGATGTGGAAACTGAGGCAGAGGGTGGCCAGGGAACTTTCCTAAGGTCCTGTGGTTAGGAGGTGGTAGGGCTGGATTCAGACCAGCGCTGTCTGTTTCCAGAGCCCTTGGTCTTAACCACTAATGTACTTTTACATTTATTCACCCAGTTCCCAGTCTTTCTTTTCTAAGAAAATTCTCATAAATCAGGCCTGTGCTACTGGGAAGCAAGAAAGAAGGGAGGGAGTAGGAATCAGAGGGGTGAGGCACAGCCAAGGGAGTTGGGGTCCTCCCACCCACCTCATTGCCCAGCCCTCCTGGGTGGCAGAGGCGAGAGAGAGGCCAATAGACTGGCTGCCACTGAGGCGCTCCAGGCCCCATGCTGGGCTGGGGGGTGCACCGGGGGCATGGTAGGTGGGTTCCTGCCATCAAAACCAGCAACCACTAACTGGTGACCTTCGCGTACCTACAGAGGTGTTCCCACAGCCCCCGGCAGGAAGTTCTTTTCTCCATCACGCTGAGGTCCACCTGCTTCATAGCGTCCACACTTCATGCTCCCAGCAGCTCAACGTGCTTTTCTTTTCCTAGAAAAGCCCTTCAGACATGGAGGGGCTAGCAAAACAGCATGGCTTCCCTTGCAAGACCTGCCACATCACTTGTGGAGCTCAGCACCCACTGAAAATGGAGGGCTCCCTGTTCAAAAGTCTTAAGAATGTCTCGGTGATGACAGCAGAGCTCAGATAGCCTTCTGAGGGCAGGGTCCCATGTGTCTGCCCACGTCCCAGCCAGTGAAGCGGGCCCTGCTCCCCATCGGTGGCCCCTGGTCCTGTGATGTCCTCCGGAACCTCCGTGGCTGCATGGGGTCTGCCCGGAGACCATGGGGAGGGGGAGTTTCCCTCTGGGCCTGGGGAAAGGCACCTGCCTGCGTGGTCTGTGCCTGCAGCTCGCCGTGGGAGTCCTGCTTCACTGATGCACCCTGCGGACCCTCTCTGACCTCCGCCACCCGGGAGGGCCTCTCTGGTTATTTACACAGCCACCTGCTGTACAGCTGCCAGCTCTCTCCCCCTCGACTTTCTGTTCCACTCTTACGCCTGGGAGACCTGTCCTCATGGCTGTCACACTGGCTTGTTCCTGTTGCTTGGCAGCATAGGTAGCCACCTCGATGTATCATTCTCCTGTTGATTATCTGGTTGTTTTTGGTTGTTTCCTGCTGGTGATTTGCTCGGAGACGGCTGCCAGGAGGGCTCACGTGCTCGCTGCACACCTGTGCGCTCATTTCTCCTGCCCACCTATTCTGGCGGAGCTGGCAGCCGAGCCTCGCTCTGCGCCAACGGCTCCATGAAGTGGGGAGCGCCTTCCCTCTTGCTGAACAGAGAAGGCTTGGGGAGGACAGATAACATGCCTAAAGCTCTCCGGTTCCTATGGGGTCTGGATTTGAACTCAAGTCCCGTCTGGCCCCGGAGTCTCTTCTCCCAGCCCCTGCACCCTCCTGTGACAGGAGGAAGCGAGAGCTAAGCCCTTGTCTGTCCTAGAGCCAGGGGTCTGTGATTTTTAAAAGCAGCAGCAACGTCCTGTGGCTTCTTTCTCGCAAATCTTTTATTTTTGGCCTGAGAGAGTTAATGCGTGGCCAGCGTATCCAAGGAAACCAGGATGCTTGGAGCAAGCTGTACCAAATCTCCATGCTGAAACCATCAGATGGCTAATTTGGGCCTCTCTAGTTATTTATTTACTTTTAGCCCCCCTGTATCATGTTACACATTCCTGACAAATGCCAGCCTCAGATACATGCTTTCAGGGTGTGTGATGATGGGCCCGTCCTTTTGGGATAGCAGGTTCCCTCTGTCCCTATTTGTGAGCTTCCCAGGTGAGGCATGACACCCCAGGTCTCCCCTCTCACCCCCTGGTGGCACATCCAGAATTTCAACCCCCCATCTAGGCCTAGGTCAGGATTTCTCAACTATTTACATTTGGGGCCAGATACCTCTCTGTCCCTCATGTTTAGCAGCATCCCTTGTCCCTACTAGATGCTGGTAGCAATGTCCCCCAGCTGTGACAACCCACTCTGTCTTCAGACATCACCTGCTTGGAGCAGGATTGCCTGATAGGTTACATTTGTATGTCCGATTAACGATGAATCATTTTAAGTAGAATTATGTCCCCAATAGATGCAGAAGTATGTGTCAGGCAATATTTGAGACATAATTATAGTAAAAAAAGGATTCGCTATTTATTGAAATTCAAATCTAACCATATTGTATGTGTATCGACCGGCTAACCCTACCAATGTGAAGTGGGGGGGCAAAACCGCTCCAGGGTGGGGACCAAGGCTCTCAGGCTCGTGTTCTTAACCATTGACCATCGGGCCTCGGTTTTCTCACCTGTAAAATGGGTGTAGCGTTAGCACCATACTCAGCGTCTTTATCGGGGTGTCATTGACAATACACTGTGCATATTTAAAGTGGGCAATTTGGTAGGTTTTGACTTGCGTACGCACCTCCAAAGCCATCACCACGGTCAAGAAACTGAACATGTCCATCACCCCAAGGCTCCCCGTGTCCCCTGGTAACTGTCCTCTCTGGCCTCTCCCTCACAGCACCCGCCAATCTGTGCTGTCACATAGATGACTTTACATTTTCCCGAGTTTTATATAACTGCAATCATCCAGGATGTGCTTTTTTTGGTCTGGCTTTTTTCACTCAATACAATTATTTTGAGATTTATGCCTGTTTGTGTGTGTAGTTTGTGTTTCTGGGTGGTGTTGCTTGGTATGGGTACACCCGGTTCACCTGATGCTAAATCTACCTCCTGTTCCCAGCGCGATAAGTTATTGAAACACGACACGCACAGAAAAGCGCGATCACTCGTGACCGGACGAGTGAATTTCCACAAAGTGAACACACACCCCCCCGTGTAACTAGCACCCAGACCGAGAAATGGGGCACAACCAGCAGAAGCCACTGTGCCCCTTCTGGCCAGTGCCGCCCCTTCCAGGGTAGCCCCCACCCCGTTTCCTAAGACGCGGAGCAAGCTGCTGGTTCTGGAACTTTGCGTGGGTGACACAATGCGTTCTTTGTTCGCAGCTGGCTTCCGCGCTCCACACTCACCCTGTGCTGCTGCGTGTCGGTAGCTTTCCCCTGCGCGGCCCCGCCGTGTTCCGCTGTGCGGCCGGCCTCAGCTGTTTACCCAGTCTCTGGGAGAGGGCCATCCGGGCTCTTTCCAGTGTGTGGCCATTATGAAAACTGCTGCTTCGAACATTTTTGCACAAATGCATTCCTTCCCTCCTCCTCCTTCTCCACCTCCTCCTCCTTCCTACTGCTTCTCTCTCTGGGTCTGCCCCCTGTCTCCTCCTGGGCCCTGCTCCCCTGGAGGAATAAGGCTGTCTCTTACTCACCTTTGTACCTTGGTGCCACCAGAGCTGCAGCCACGGGGCCGCAGCCGAGCCAAGTGGACGAGTGGCCTTATCTCCACCACACAGGAGAGTGCTGGGGACGGAGGGTGGAGGGCTCTGTCCCGCACTGTCCGGGCTGGGAACCCCGGAGGAGTGCCTGGGTGTGTTTGGGCTCAAATGCAGGGCGCTTCGATTGCGGGAGGGTGACGTGGTGCCGGAAATCTGGACGATGATAGAGGAACTTGGGATTTGGCCCTCGTCTTTCCCATGCTGGCCTGGTCACGCTGTTCCCCGGGGGGGGGGGGGGGGGGGGGGCCCTGGGCCTCTCCAGCAGAAAGTAAGGGTTTGTTCAGCTCTCGGCTCAGCATCTTTTCCATGAGGTCTGGCGGTGGAGTTGCCAGATAAAACAAAGGGCACCCAGTTAAAACAACGAGAATTTAAGGGCACCCCAAGTGCAGCTGGAATCCAAACCTGACTGGGCACCATGTACGCTTAATTGCTAACCCCGCAGCCTCTCCAGCAGAGCTGAGTTGGGTGAATGAATGGAGGAGCTTGCCTTAGTTACCTGTTGCTGTGTAACAAACTACCGTAAACCGAGCGGCTGAAACAGCAGATGTTTATTATCTCACCGTTTCTATGGGTCAGGAGTCCACTCCGCTTCAGGATCGAAGCTGGCTGAGATCCAAGTACTCACGGGTGCTTTGGTCTCACCTGAAATCAAGGTGTGGGGCTGGAAGAGAATCAGCAACCAGGTCCCTCAGGCTATTGGCAGAATCGATGTCCTCGTTGCACTCAGGGGGCTCACGGCCGTTTCCTTCTGCAAAGACAGTAGTGGAAAGAGCAAGCATCTCAAGGAGTCTGCTGGGAAGACAGGGTCGTGACCACACAGTGCCATCCCAGGAGTGACACCTGGTCCTCCTCTGTGTCACCAGGGGAATGGCTGGGTGAAGAACGGCGCCTCTATATTCCGGCATGGGTGCAGCAATGATAGCGAAGGCTGTGATTTCTCTCTGGACCTAGAGAGATGCCTGTGGTTGAGCCTTACGTACAGAAAGCCAATTGCTCATTTTTCAAAATGAAAAATAGATAAATAATTTAAAATTAAAAATATGTTTACTGATTTTTAGAGAGAGAGAGAGAGAGAGAGAGAGAGAGAGAGAGAGGGAGAAAGAGACGCGTCGATGTAAGAGAGAGACCTGGGTTGGTTGCCTCCCATACGCACCCAAGCGGGGACTCAAACCCGAGACCTTCTGGCTGCGCTGCAGGGTGCTCCCGCCGACTGAGCAAGGCCAGCCAGGATGCTCAGTCACTGTCCATACCTCCACTCACCCCCAACTAAAAAGGCAGTTTGTGCTCACGGCAGAAAAACAACCACCACAACAAACCAAGACACTTGTAAGTGGGAAGAACCCAGAAACACTGCTTTTAACATTTTGAGCCTTTTCCTTCCCGTCTCATTTCTGGGCACATTTGTGCACACGGGGGGAATACACATATATGTTGAAATGTATATTGAAGCAAAAATAGAATCCACAGCGGGGACTGCTCGGTGGCTTGCTCTTCCCTCTTGGCCGTCACCGCTGTCTCGCTGGTGAAGAAGGATCTGTCCTCACCTTTCACGGCGGAGCCGGCCGGAGTGGAGGCGCCACCCTCCCCCCCCCCTTGGGTGGACCTGCAGGCTGTTCCTGGCTTTCAGAGAGTACCCCGCACAACTGCCACCTGGAAGGTGCTCCCGAGAGGTGGTGGCTCCTGACCATTAGGACCGGGGTGCCAGACTCAAGGGCAAGAAGGCGAATCTAGGCCTCACCTGACCGTTTTATCTGGGGCACGGCCAAAAAACGTCGGTGCCCCAGTCTCCCTGTCTCTAAGATGGGGGCACCAACTGGCTGGACCTCCCGGAGCTGCTGAGAGGAGTCAGCGAGGTGGGACATGCAGAGGACTGCTGGCGACTGGCCCCTCGGGCAAGCTGGAGCGCTTCGGCTTTGCTGCAGGAGACCTGGGGACCTGCCGAGAAGCGGAGGACTGTGGTGACGCAGTGACGGCTGACGTCACTGTGTTCGCCCCGCCTAGGGCTCCATTCTTCCCTTCCCGGCCGTGGAAGGCTCACGGAAGCCCAGGAGCTGGGCACTGCTGCCCGGTCGACAGCTGAGTCAGTCTCACACTCCGCAGCAGCGTGGCTCAGGGGCCTCGAGCATTGACCACGATGCTGGAGGAGGGTGGGGAAGAGAGGGGAGAACCGACCTGGTCACAGGAGCCGGGTTCAACGCCTGGCTCTGCTCTCGTAGGGACTGAGTAGCTGAATAAGCGTTCATCCAGGGGGCGGTGGGGGAGGGAGGAGACAGGCAGTAAAGGAGCCACCATGTGACATCAAATAATTGCCAATCACGGTACCACTGGGGAGGGTGGAAAGGGTGGGAAGAGAGTAGAAGCGGGGAGGGGACCTATTTTGGATCTGCAGGCCTGGGTAGACCCTACCCCCATGCCTGTCCCTGATGATCAGACCTCTGGGCTGAGGCCAGAAAGACAGGCGGAAGGAAGCCCCTGTGGGGAGGCGCTGGGGCCCAGGGAGAGTTGAGGCAACAGCCAGGCCTGTGGTGGGGGAGGCCTCAGTGAGTCTGAGAAGCTGGAAGGGGCCAGCCTGGACCTGAGAAAGGAGGATGCTGGCAGCATCCCTGTCTTATTGCAGGGGAAACTGAGGCACAGGGAGATAAGTAGCTTGCCCAAGTTCTCAGGGCTGGGCTTCCCACCCAGAAGGTCCTCTGCCCAAGTCCATGAGCACACGGGCTGCATTCGCTGGGCTGTCCCAACATTCACGGGAGACTGGCATCCCGGTTTCTCTGTGAAACGTCCTGGCGTTTGCGTCTTTATAACCAGTGAACCATACATGGAAGCGAATTATGTGGAGAGAGGGACACAGGTGTGGGCCATGGCCTGGTGTGTTCTGCTGCCCCCTCTCTGAACCTCAGTCCCTTGGTCTAGCAGTGCGGGCGACCCCAGTCCCTACCTCGTAGGATTGTTACGGCTGCTGCAACGGCAGAGTTGAGTATGTGCAACAGAGACCAGAGCCCAAGGTTTGGGCTATCTGACCGTTTTCAGAAAAATTTTGCTACATCAGTGTACACCGTGGAGGACGGCTCTCCATCACTTAGGGCTACGTGAGGAAAACACTGCGTGCGAGCAGGGAGGAAACGCAGAACAGCACAGAGGGGACCGTTTCTGTTTCGTAAGGAACAATGAAGCACAAACAAATCTAGTGAAACGCGCGTGTGGGCGTGTCTTACGGGTGCACCAAAGCCTGAAAGGGTACATCAGCTATGAAGGCTACCACTGAGATTTAAGGGGTGCTTTATGGAGCATTCACTAATTGCTGAGCACTGTGCTCAATGCAGGGCTTCTCTCACTCTCACAAGAAGACTGTGAGGCAGAGGTTATTCTGATGTTCCTTTCACAGATCAGACAATAAAGGCACAGAGACGTGAAGTCACTCGCCCAAGGCCACACAGCTTTCGGCTAGCAGAGCCGGGATTTGAGTGCGCAGGAGAAGGGCAAACACTTCTTTCTTTACAAATGTCTACATTGCTTGACAAGCATGGAAAGGAGTAAAGCGTGACTCAGTTTACACTGTTCACACCAGGTACCCTCTTAATGGCGTGTCTCCCTCAAGCCTACCTCCCTGGGTGTTCTTCCAAGTGGGGCTCGTGGGTGATTCCCCAGGAAGGCCTTGGGCAGGGAGGTCACCTGCTCTAGTGATGGGTGAATGGCTGGGAAGCGGCAGATTCTGGGCCCCAGGGAGGAGGGGGGACCTGCTTTCAATTCGAGGCCTCCCAAGCTGAGGACCCGTTTGCAGGAAAGCTGAGAGCTCACCGGTTCCACCCAGATTTTCCAAGGCATTGCGTTTCATGAGCATTATCAAATGGCAACATTTCAGAGTGCAAATCGCGGGGTTGTTGTTAATGATGAGTTAATGGTGCTAAAATGATTAAGCAGGGCAGGGCTTGTAAAAAATGAGGTTCATAAAAGGTGTTAATAACTCTTAAGTATTAAGATACTCCTGCCTATCACATACTGCTCCCAATTAGGTCTCTTCACTTCTCTTTACCCAAGGAATGAGCGGGGGAGTTGGCTGGAAGTTTGGAGGAGGCTTCTGGAGCCTTCTGGAACAACGAGGAACTAGCTGTGCCCAGTTTGGGAAAATTATATAGCAAAACCGGCGAATGTGCATGAGCTTTCTAAAGGAGAGCCCACCTCAGACTTTCCGGGAAGGGAAATGTGGTTTGGGGAACACCATGAATGTGGCAAAGGGATGAGGGTGTGGGGGTTCGGGTCCTCGAGGCCACCTTGGCGTTGTGTCCTACTGTCTGCCCTCCCCTCGAAACCTGGGCAGCAGTGGCGAGCGTGGGGACTCAGCACCAGGGGGCCTGAGCATCTGAATCAGGCTCAGCAACGCTCTCCAGGTCACTGTGGGCGACCTGCCTTCCTCAGTGGGTGCAAGATGCAAATGCCCGGCCCCTCACTCAAGAGTTAGAATTTCAAGACAGAAACAGCACAGCGTTGAACCGAGCGTGGAGGCTCGCTGAGCCTGCGCCCTCATAACCTCAGTCTCCTCACCTGTAAAATGGGTCTAGACACAAATGGAAGTCAGTGTTTTCTAGTAGTCACATTCTAGAAGGAAAAGGAAACAGAGGATGTTACTTTTAATAATGTATTTAAAAGCTATGTGTAACCTAATATATCCAAAATGTTACCATTCTGACGTGTAAATCAGGTAAAAAATGATCAGTGAGATACTTTACGATCTTCGTGTTTGTCATATCACGCTGTGGACACCCAGCAAGTATGTAACGGTTCCCGTCCATCTCATTTCAGACCAGCCGCGTTTCGAGGGCTCAGTGACCACACACAGTGGCTGCACCGGACAAGACATCAGAGGAAGGGTTCCCTGCAGTGCTGGAAATTTAGCAAACACTCACGTCACCTAGCGAACCCTCTCCTCAGCCCAGTGTGCAGAAGGCGTCTACTAACTGCACCCCTTCATAATGAAGGAGAGGTAAGGATACAGCATACAGTCGATGCTTAGTGGGGCTCAGCTACTATCGCTGTGTGCACATTTTTGGTTTCTTCTCTGCAGCACCTTTCCCCTCCTGTGACTGCCTCGGACCCCCCACCTGACAATGGGGGTGACAACAGTGTCCTCCCGGTGCAGCAGTGCTGAGACTCCTGGGAAGTGTCCTCTCTCTCTTGTATTTCCAGCTTCCAGAGCAGCCCAGATTGCAGGGGGCACTTGGTGAGTGTTAGTTAAACGCTGAATGAATGAATGCCCGTGAGAGGGAGGTGTTTTGCTGTTTGGAGTTTGAAGCTCTAGTAAAAGAGCCCTGCTTGGGAGGGGCTCAAGGGGACAAGGGGGAGATGTGGGACCCTGGGTGGGGACCATGAGGCCCCTCAGGCCTGCCTCTGGTGGGCTCATGGTCTCCGCTCTGCCAGGTCCCTTTGGCCGGCTCCCAAAGCCCTGAGCCTCTCGGTCCGTCCCCGCGGCTGTGGGCGCCCTCCCTGGGGCTGGGCTCTGGCTGGACCAGGAGACTGGCCGGCTGCTCCGAGCTCTGAGTCTGTGGTCTTCTGGGTGGGACCTGCAGCCCGGCCGTGCATGACCTCCGCGCAGAGCCCTGCGCAGAGCCTACGGCTGCGCCCGTGTCTGATGCGTCCGGATCCGGATGGGAACCGGCTGGGAACCGGCTGGGCGGTGCCGTGCTCCGATACCCGTGGCGCGGAAGGACATAGAGGCAACGCTCTCTTTCCTGCCCTCTGTCTCAAGGTCGACGGGGCGACCTCAGGCCATCGACCTCTCCAGGGTCCCCCACCCACCACCCATGCAGCCAGAGGGAGACAGTCCTGAACCCCAGGAAGGAAAATGACCCTGTCAGCGTGGGGAATGCAGGTGCCAACGCCTGCGCGCCTCGCTCCTGCGCACCTTGCTGTCGCGGTTCTGCCCCATCTGGGCGCCTGCCACTTCGTGCCGTTGCGTAACCATTTCCTCAGAACGCCTCTCTTTAGACATTTTACAGAGCTGTAAAGAAACCCCCTTTTCCCATGGAAAATTTCAAACACATACAAAAGTAGCCTGAATAACATAATATGATGTACCCATAATATAGAATATAAATTATATTGCAATATAAATAATGTATTGTCTGTAATTATTTATTATAATACATTAAAACATCATTTATATAGTTGTATATAATTTGTAATGTATTTAAATTGTATGTAAAATCCCATATAAATATGTATACTGTATAGAATTATATAGAATATAATACTCATCAGCCAGCTTCAAAAAAATCTCAACTTGCAGCCAGTCCTGTTTCTTCTATATTTCTACTCACTGTCCCCGCCACTCTAGATTATTTTAAAGCAAATCCTAGACATCATGTCATTTCATCCATAAATATTTCAGTATCTGTCTCAAAAAAGATGCAACTGTCTTTTAAAACCAAGTTTATCTTAAAAGTGAACTCTATCACTGCCTTCAAAGTGAAATCGGGGTCACTCTCCGTAGAGGTGGACGAGTACAGTCCACCCAGAGAGAGCACGGCGCGCTGCCTTCCAGGTGGGTTCTGGCCTGTGCTCTCGGCCTGATGGGGAGCCCGCAGGTGCTGGGCGGGAGGGGTGAGCAATGCAGCGAGACTTGCTCCTTCACAGTCTCGTTGGAAAGGCTGAGCGAGGATGGAAAGGGGAGAAGCTTCTCTGCACAGTTTGCTGGGTCCAAGGACCCCAAATAGCCTCCCCGCTACCCCACCCCACGCATCCCGGCCCCGAGGGTGGCAGGCCGTGCCTAGACGGCTCTGCTTTGGGCCGGGAGCAGAGTGGGTGGGCTGCTGCCCGGAGATGCTGCTGCTGCTGCTGCTGAGGGGTGCAGGGCCTGCCCTGTCCAGGGGGCCCATCTGGGTTCCGATCCCGGGGTACCCCTTCCCGAGTGTGCAACCTTGGGCGCAGGACACACTCTCCAGGCCTCAGTTTCCTCGGTAGCAGGACAGGAGTGAGAATGGGTTGCCCTGGTTGTCATGAGGTCACGTGAGATATTTCAAGTCAAATACTTAGAGAAGATGGAGTGAAATCCTAACAAACAGTAGCTGTTATTCTTCTTTTCAGTGGTTGCTGCTTTTGTTCATAGTTACTAAATACCCTCCCCGTCAGTTTCTCCGCATCCCCCTGAGCAGTGGGGCTCGGGTTTCCTCTTCTGCCCCGCCTTCCCCGTGGAGGTAGGGTATCCTTGATGGCGGAGCCAACCACCTCCTGCCCCCACAAGGCCTTTGCGTCCGAATTCCCGGAACCTTGTGCCACATCTGGGCTCTCCCCGTACCCCTGAGCCCGGTGGGAAAGCCCATGAGTCACTTCTGCCGCCTGGGGGAAACCAACCAGTTCAGAAAAGAATCCAGACTCCCCTGGGCATCCCCAGCTGCCGGCTCCTGGGGGCAGAGCCACCCCCCACCCTCATCCCTGCCAGACAGTCGGGCAGACCTCCAGGTCTGCGATTCACACCCGGGACACAGCAGACGGCCCCCACCGGGCTGGGCGGGCGGCAGGCAGGCGTGTAGCTGTCTCCCCTCTCCGAGAGGCTGGCTTGTTTTGCTCTGGGCTGCACATTCATTTTTAGATCTCGGCCCCCTCCCTCCCTCTCTCCCTCTTCTATTCTCAGAAAGCAAACTGGGGAGTGCTCCGGCTTCTCGGGGAAGTCAGACAGAAGTTTACCCACGTGCTCTGGCCACCTGAGAGATGGAGTTAATTAAAAAGGAGGCTCTGAGCAGCAGGTTCATTGGCCGGAAGTGCAGCTGGCCGGGCCTGACTCCGCAGGGATGGATGGCCGCTCCGGTCACCCTGTCCCCGCAAGGCCAGGCAGTGTGATGCTCCTGGGATGTGGCTGCCCTGCCCGGATCAGCCAGCTTGGCGGTGTGTGTTGGTTAAATATGAACTCTTCCAGCATGTTGAGCTGCTGAGAGATTTTTAATTAGGTAAATAAATTTTAAAGGGCCTGGGAGGAGGATCGCCTTTGGGAATTGGAACCGCTGAAATACGCTGTGTCTGCAGAAGAAAGGAAGCTGACATCCCTCAATGCCAGCCCCACGGTGCCAGGGCGGAAGGTGGGGGGAAAGGAAGAGATGTTGAGGCGGGAACTGCTGGAGAGAGTGAGCATCAGAAAGAAAGGACAGGCAGCCCAGTGAGACTGTGAGGGTCTGGACTGGGGAGCCAGCCTGCATGGGTTCAAAACTCGGGCTGTGCCACTTTCCAAGGAAGCAGTGTGACCTTGGGCAAGCCACTTAACCTCTCTGTGCCTCCAGAAGATATGCACTACACGTATGTTATCCGCAAAGTGAGAACGTTTATCACAACAGTGCTCCTCAGTGAAGACAAGGTGCTTCCGCAACACCCAGCACTAAGGGGTGATTATTAATGAATCTGAATTTATTATCATAAAGGAGACAAATGCCCGAGGTGGGACAGGAGAAGTGGGGACTCTGATGTTTGTGGGTGACAGCTCCCCATTTCTATATTTGCCCAGCAAATCCTAATGGCACTGAAGGAGGAAGGAGAGGCAGGTCCTACCAGAACTTACCCCTCTTGCCAAAGAAGCAGGTGAGACCAAACAGAGGGACCCTCCCTAGGGCCACTCCTCCACTGACTAAAGGAGAGGCAACATTTTCTGAGCGCTCAGATGCCTCCTCCTCCAGGAAGCCTTCCCTGATGACCAGCTCTTTTAGCTGCCTTCCTCTATCCTCCTACTGGCCTGGGCCCCCTTTAGCACAAATTACACTGTATGATGTCTCTTGTTTAAAAGTTATGTTTTGTTACCTAAAACATCTTCATAAATAGTTTGCAAACACCCTCACTATAGAAAAATTAAAAATTCCAGAAGCATGAGGATCCAGCTCCCTGCCACATGGACCTTTCCATGGGTGAGGTCCATGGACACTCTCCAAGTATCCTTAGGGCATAGCAGCATCTTATCCTAACCCCAGGGACCCAAGGGAAAGACCAAGGAGGATGCCTCATTCCTTGTACACCCCAGTTACTTCCCATCTATTCCATCCGTTAGAAGAAAGTTGCAAAGCCCAGCTGTTAGGCTGGGGAGAGGAATGCAGCCCCGCCCCCTGAAGGGAGGAAGCAGGGCTGGTGGCTTCTCAGCTCTCTCCTCGCTGAGCCCCCCCCCCCCCCCCCCCCCCCCCCCCCCCCCCCCCCCAGCAAGCCTGAAGTCATGGGTCTGGCAGCCCTCCTGCATGCAAGCTCCACGCTTTCTCTGGGTCAAGGTCATTAGAGAGGAAATCTCAGAAGCCTCAGGGCATCTTCCCAGACCCTTTCTCATGCACCTTTGCCAGAAGCCCCGCTTGCTGTCCAGGAGGTAACTCTTGCTTGCCGGGAAATTCTTTAATCAAGCGCCTCCCTTTGCCCGGTGACTCGTCCTGGATCCTCACACCCTCCCTGAGGGACACTGTCATTGTCACTAAAGAAACTGAGCCACACACAGGTGAGATGGCCCACCCAGGCTCACCTGCTCTGCGTGATAAATACCACCCTTGTCCTCTCCCCCATATCAGCTTCTACATGGCTTCTGTTTCGGGCAACATCTTCTGGAAGATTTGATCTTGTTTCAGATTAGCCTTGTTATAAGTGGGACCGCAGAGCGCCCTGAGGGGCCTGGGGGTAGGGGCGCAGGAACTGCCCTCCCTGTTCAGACGTGAGGACGCTAAGGACTTCCGTTGCCCCAGGCACCGTGTGATGGCTTGTCTGCATCATTTCCTCTAGTCTCCGCATCGCTGGCCTGGGGAAGGTGCATTTCTAGAATGCTCCGCCAGAGATGAAGAAACTGTGTCTCAGGGACATTGAGTGAAATGCCCGGGGGCATCGCGGCTGCTGAGCAGCCAGCTGGAGTGTCTGCCCAGGTCGTCTTGAGCGAAGGCCCCCTTCTCCTAACTGCTCCATGGGGAACAGACCCACAAAGGCAGGGACTCCAGCCCTGTCCAGTGTCCCAGGCGGCTTCCCCATCTGTCAGCCGGAGCGGCGGCTCCCCGGGAGCCAGAGCGGACTGACAGCACCAGGTGGGGTGGTGGGGGGAGCCCTGCCCGTCCACCTGCGGGTTCCTCGTCCTCAGTCAGCTCCCCAGCAGGGAGAGACAGCCGGCCTTCCTTCACCGCATCTGTATTAATGATGTGACTGACAGGCCGAAGGGGGAGGTGATCCATCTTGCCTCCTGGTTCCCCATTTATCGCCCAGCCATCTATTCCATCTTGGCAGAGACAGCGGTTTCCAGCTCCCACAGGGAGGCAGGCGTGCTGGGGCTGGACCGCGCTCCGGCCGCTTCTGTGCTCTGGGCGTGGCAGAGCCCACCAGCGCTGGGATGGCGCGCTTGGGGTGGGGGTGGGGGGGTGTTTGGGTCATCTTCCTCCTCCACCTGAAGACACTGACGGCCGCCACTCCGCGCCCCAGCCCCACTTCTGACCAGCGCTGTCCAATAACACCCTCCAACAGCGAACACGCTGTCTCTTCTCCTGCGCCGTAGCCACGAGCCCTGAGAGGCTGTGCAACAGCCTTTTTTGTTTTATGTAATATTAAATAATTTAAATATGAATGTAAGCAGCTGCCCGGGGCTGGTGGCGACCTTTTCACAGCAAAGCCCCCGCCCCCGCCGAGCGCGCTGGTGCCACTGGGCCTTTGGGGATGGAGGGCCCGCGCCGAGCAGCATGTGTGACCCTGCCAGCACCGACCTCCCATCTCTTTTGTACTTATCGGCTCTGATGAGTCCAGGCCCGTGATCCCAGCCGCCACTCAACGTTTGACGTGTCTCCTGCTGCTGCTGTGCGTTCCTGCAAAACACACGCTATCATTCCGCGTGTGCGTTGCATGCTGTGAAAACGATACACACCTCCGAGGCCTCCCCGTTTCTCTTGCTTGTCATTCCACATTGTGTTTTCCAGCTCGGCCCCCGTTGCTGTGTGTGCATCCGGCTCATCTTCCTGTCTGTCCGTGGGACTCTGCGAAGGACAGCCAGGTGGTCCCCGGGGACCCGCGCCCTGGGGGGTCTGTGATGATCGTTCTCAAACGTGTCCATTTGTGGACTTCAGTGGGCCTGCCTTTGGCATGGATACCCAGAGTTCAGAATCGCTGAAATTCTAGAAAGTCCCTGGATGCCACCCCCCGCCCCAGGCGGAGCCCGAGGGCTCCTCCACCCCGCGTGGCCCCCCAACCCACTGCACTAACGGCCTTTTGAATGAATGCCAGTAGTTGTTCCATTTGCATATCTCTAGTTACTAACGAGTGTTCACATCTCTTCCTCTGCTCCCTGGCTTTGTGAGTTTCCTTGTCCGTAAATTGCCTTTTCGTATCTTTTGTCCATTTTTTTCCCCACCGGGGTTTTTCTCTTTCTTTGTTGACTTGTCAGAGTTCCCCGTATTGTCCCTCGTTTGTTCTCTGTGGGAGGCTGAACGCTCACAGGGCCGGAGTCCGGTCTGTTCTGCTCACCGCTGCGTTCTCGGCACCAAGCCGGCAGCCCTGGTGCATAATTGGTGCTTAATGAATGCCTGGCGAGTGGATGAGTGACTGAGCAAGTGAGGGAGCTGGGGGGGGATGGCGAGTCACAGTGCCGCCCACGGTAAAACATGAATGCTAATTGCTTGTCCACTTTGGCCCCAGTGTCCCTCATGTACAGTTTGCAAAAAGCAATCTGTGTCTCCTCCCCTTGGGCTGCGGTGACAATCGGTTGAGATCATGGGGGTGGGAATCGGTCGAGTGCAGACTGCGGTGCACTCTCCCGGTGCTGTTTGCCGGCTCCGTCCTTCCTCCAAGGCACGAGCTGGCTCTCACCTGGCTCTCACCTGGCGGTACCTGCGGGGCTCACCTGCGGTCTGTTACTCGGAACCTTCACACCACAAAGGGCAGAATCTCCACCCCGCCTCCCCACTGCTTTTGCCACTGATAGAGACTTGGGAAAAGTTGCAAGGTACACGAGATCAGCCGCAGAAAATACAGAAGTCGAGGTTTATTTGATTTGTAATGGGAAAGAAAATAATCTCAATATTTTTTTGTGGAGGTCAGAAACAAAACCTAGGAAGACCAATGAGCACCTTGGTGTAACTCAGTTAGTTGACAAGAGGCTTCCGTCACAGGCTCCCGAGAGAACTCCACCTACCAAGGGCCCTTCACGGCTTCCCGCCCACGCCGAGGCCGCCCTCTCAGAGACTTTGGCTGCCTGTGGGGTGGGCAAGCTCTCTCCAGGTTTCTGGTCTGATAGAAGCAAGAATAGCCTGGCTAACTACTCCCGTTCCCCAGAAGTGCCTGGGCCAGCGAGAGCAAACCCCCGGGGAAAAAACCATTCATCGGCAGAAAACTCTGCGGCAGGAAATACCGGGCGTTAGGTCAAAGCCAGAGAACAATGAGGGGACAAATGTGTCCTGGCCAGAGAAGGAGTTCGGTGCAGCTGGGAGGGATGAAGGTGCTGTAGCTGAGGTTCCAGGAGCCTAGTCAACCGGGAGACAGCCAGGCAGACGACTGTTTCTGTCGTGTCCCGGGGCTAGGGGGTGACCACTTCCACCCCTAGAGCGCAAGTCATTTGTCTAACCGGGTACCCAGCATCTACTTAATCTTTCATATACGCATACATCCTTCCGTTCATCCATCCACCCACCCAGCCACGCAGCCGTACTCTGGGGAGGGGCGAGCGAGGGTGTCTGCTGCGCAAGTGGAGGAAGCTGGTTCTTGGTCCAGTCACTGACTCAAAACAGGTGAGCCCAGGGAGGACACTGAGATCAGGGGAAGGACCCACATTCTTTGCTTACTTCCTTTCTCTCCGAATACCAAGCCCATTCACTCATTCAACCTTTGTTCCTGCACTGGGCACCTGTGACCCCCGCCCCTGCCCTAGGCGCTGTGACGCGGAGCGAAGCTGACATCCTGGCCTGACCTCATGACCTCCCACTATAGCAGGTGAGACAGACAGACAAGCCAGCCACGTACAGAATTGCAGGCTGGGGTCGGTGCTGTGCAGGGAACACGCAAGCAGACACGTGTGGCAAATCCATCTTTAGAGAGCAGAGGCGGGGAAGTCTTTTCTGAGAAGATGAGGGTGAGCACATACAGGGACAGAGTGTCCTATGGGGGGGGATGGCACGTGCAAAGGCCCTGCGGTGGGAAGGTGCTTGCTCCCTGCAAGCTGCTGAGAGAGGGTCTGGCAGACGGCACACGCTCAGCCAGCGTCGGGATGTATAGAACCTGTCATCATAAGCCCCCCCAACAGTGCCTCCAGCCATTGTTTCCCAGGTGTTCCCTCTCCCCTCTCCCCACCACGAGGAGTCATCTTTGATTTGGGAGTTCAGTTCAAAGGCTTCCCCAAACATCATTAACATTCAACAAAGGGAAGCCACCGGGCTGCCTGTGCAGGAAGAATTCGGACGGCTTGCCGGTTATCAACTGGAGATCATTAAATCATGAGTTTACAATAGTCCCCTCAGGACCAGGCATGCTTTCTTTTCTTCCCTCTTGGTTTGCTACCTGCAAGGTGGAGAGGGAAGTGGGTTTGCCCCCCGGGGACAGAAGGGAAAGTAAAAGAATCATGAACACCGAGGAGCCCGCCTCCACGCGCTGACGCTGAATTGATTTCCTGATCAGCAGGGAAGTGCAGTCCCGTCACCCCGAGGGGGTGTGCCGCTGGGGCCCGATCCTGCTCTGAGCAGCCTGGTCCCCACCACTGCCAGGCTGTCTGAGAACAGCTTGGCTCCCGCGGCCCGGGAGGCTCTTGGTAGTCACCATGCTTCACACATATTGGGTGACCAGCATGGTACGGTAGACACGGGCTGAGTGTTGTCCGTATGGTCTCGTTTCATCCCTCCAAGACTCTCCAGTCTTAATCCATATTACAGACAAGGATGCTGAGGCTCAAGGAGGTAGAAGGATGTCTCCAAGTCACAGGGTTAAGTGCTAAAGCCAAGATGCAAACTCTGACATTGCCAGCATCAAACAGAACTCTCTGTGGTTCTCCCTGTGTTTCCAAAATAAAGGCATGAGCCCTAGGCTCTTGATTGAGCTCGACACTGAGCCCCATCATGAGTTACTTACCTGCCCCTGCCAACTTCCTCTGTGAGCCTTTGGGTGCAGTTCTTCTGAGGGAGGCTCCCAGGGTACAACTTGTAGGGGTGGGAGTTCAGGAGTGGCTTGATCAAGCTTCCAGGGACAGTAGGAGGCGCATCTTCTGGCCTTGGGGCCAGTGTTTGTGTTATATCTGGGCTTTTCAAGATGGGGCCCAAGGGTTTGAAGAAGGGGCCTGGGGGAGCAGGACAGGATCTCTGGGTCATGGGGTTCCAGCCTAGCTTCTATTCCCATGGGAAGTTCCCAGGAAGTGGGACTTAAGGAAGACAACCTTCAGGTCTCAGTTTGCTGGTCTGTAAATTGGGGTAATGATTGCACTCATCTTGCCCCCAGAGCATTCATTCACTTTAATGGGCTGGGGCCAGAGGCTTTCGCTCCAGGAACTAAAATACAACTTTCCGGGAGAGGTGGGCTTCACAGGTGCGGGGTCCACGCAGCCGCATGCTGGAGTGACGCCCTGTTCTTGTTGCCATCTTGGCATGTGTAGTAGTTTTACCTTTGAACTTGTGTGTGTAAATGAAGTCCATGGGCCCTTGTGTGTGAGCAGGGGAGACATGTACAGTTTGGGTGTCCCCATTCCCTCCTGTCCTGTTCCCAATGCCCCACGAGCACAGAATTCCGGGGGACTCCTGGGAGCTCAGCGAGACCAAAGTGAGTACAAGGTACGGGCACTCCATCTGTAACTGAGTCACAGTGGCAGGGACACCCCAAGAGACCACACCCCCGTGACCTCTGGAACTTGCTTCTAACGCAAAGAAGGCAGTGCTGTCCTGAAAAGCGCCAGCAGGCAAAAGAACCCTAACATATGCTTTCTTATGTCACTTCCTTGTCCCAGCCAGTCCCTTCTGCCGGAAACAATGCCATAGAAGGACAGGGAGAGAGAAGGCGACTTTTCAGTCCTTCCTTCGTCACCAGTGAGCCGATGGGAGGGTGTGGGTAGAGTTATTATCTAGAGAGAAATAAAACAGCTGAGTTGGTTCTGTGCAGTGTTGCTACGGCTCTGGAAGGAACACAATACATATGCATGTATGAGCAACGAGACACGGAGGGCGAGATTTCGGAGATTCCGCATCCGAGTCAAATGCTCTCGGATTTGCATTTAAAACTGACGTTGCGTAATAAAAAGATGAATGATAAAATTCCGGCTAACAGACATTTGTTCTTTACTTGGGACGACTTTGAATGGCAAACAAAAAACACGTGACGAGACGGGAGACGGCAGGGGAAAGGAGCAAATATTGTAGTTGAGGGATTTTAGCGGCACTTTCCCCTGCTCTTGAACAAGAGACCCCCGTTTTTCACTTTGCAGCGCCTCCTGCAAATTACCCAGCTGCCTTCTTCAAGGTGCTAGCTAAGGAGGGACCCGGTCCCTTAGGGCTTGGGAGGGCCCTGACCTGCTGTTGGAAGTGAAGCAACAGGATGAGGGACAGAAGGAGCCCACGCTGCTTGTGTTTGGCACAAAATCACTTCCGTTTCACCCTCCCAGCAACCCTAAAGAGTGGTCACTGCTATTATCCCCGATTCACAGGTGAAGAAACTGAGGCGCAAGCGGTGGAGTGGCGTGTGAAAGCCGGAACGTGATCAGGCCGATCTTTCTGTCTCTAAAACCCCTGCCTGCCCGGTGGTCCTGGCGCCCCTTCTTCCAGAAGCACGAACAAACAAAGGCATTTCACTTGGGCTCCCTGCTCTGCGCAACTTGCTTCCTCTCGCCATCTTCGGATCTAAAAGTCCGTGGAACCCTGTTCTCCTCTCCTCGTTTCCTCCCCCTCTCAGGGAAGTTCCCAAAGTTCAGAGGGAGGCAGGACGGGGAGGAGAAACTGGAAAAAGGCAGCAGATACTTTGTGTTTTATTTATCGCTCCGTGCTTCCCTGTTTAAGCCTGGCTCGGGTCCTGTTTGCCTTGGCTATGCAGATCAGAGCAGAGACAGCCACCTCCCCAGGACCCGGAGCGTCACCGAAGTGTTAATTATATTTTTCTATCTGCGTCTAAACTCCTGTTTGGGAGAGCCTGGGCGTTCTTAAAATAAATGGCAGTATAAAATTGAAAACAGCTAGCGTTCCTGAATCAATTTTCACATCTTACGACTTTGAAGCATAATTCATTTTTTCCCTCTTGCGCTTCGTGGGGACAGGGATGGCTTTGTGCTCGCTGAGAAATTTCACGAGGAGCAGCTGAGTGGGTAATCTGTAGCGTCTTCGTGGCTCCCACCCCTCGGAGCCCCTAAGTAAAAGCAAGAAATGCCCAGTCTCCCCGCCGTATTAGACCACGCTGGCAGAGAGTGCAAGGAAGATGTATAATTTATTTTGCGGACTGAAGAGACAACTGCAAAGAGTTCAACCTGTAATCGTGAGGGTAATGGCTCCCATCACCCAAGCGCTGGCTGTCTGCTGCGTAGGGCGGGGTGCGGGCGTTGAGCTCACGCATGTCACAAGTGTGACACCACGCAGTGCCGTGGTGGAGACGCATGCCTTAGCTGCTACGTTACTTGGAATAGGGCTTTCTCTAAATATGCATATATTTAAATGGAGGTATCACAAACCTCCAATAGCGTGCATTTCACACGAATCCATGCCTGTCTAACCCCCACTGGGACCCAGACCCAGAGCACGTGAGCCCTTATTGGCACCTCCTGACAAGGTAGGGGCTATCCTCCCTTCTACCATTCCAGGTTAGCTTTTCTCGCTGTTCAACTTGGTGTTAATGGCACCATGCAGGGTGAGACCTTCGGTGCCATCATTTTGACTCATCATTCCCCTGCATTTCCCCCATGTTCTCGTGCATAGTGAGAGCTTGTTCTTTTTCATTGCTGCGTAGTATTCCCTGATGTGACTATGCCATGGTCCATCCATTCATTCATTTGTGGGTGGGCACTTGAGTCATTTCCAATTTTTTTTGCCTATTCTGAACCCCGTGTGCTAGTGTGAGTATCAGAGGGGTCTGCCTTGCTTATAATTAAGGCTGACTCTTTCCCCGCGGACTCCGTGTTACACACACTCCCAGGCACACTTGAGTCCGAACCAACACGTTCTCACCTGTTCCTCCTCCTTTGTTTTGACAGAATCAGGAGCCTGGGGGGCACCCTCAGCACCTGGCTGCAAGGCTGCGGTCTGATTCTTGCAGGAAGCGAATGCATCATTTCTAAGCCACTGGCTGCTTCTCGCGCTGCAGCTTCTCCGAAGTCCGCGAGTTCCCCGGAGATTCCGCCTCCCTTCCGGGTTCCTGGCAGCGCGCTGCCTTCGTTCTGAGTTAACTACTAGACCTAATTAAACAGCACCGTCTCCTCCGAGTGGCTGGTTTTCTTCCCGTCTGAATACAAATTAAACGCCAGTGCTGTTAACATTCAGGTCAGTTCACCACAATCAACCTCTTTCAAAACTCAAAGGCCAAAGTGATTTCAAAGTCAGTCCCCCACCCTGTCTGCCGGGACCGCCCTGCACGAATACTTACAGCTGAGCCCACCGGGGAGGAGCCCGCAGAGGAGGGGTTCGCGCACGGCGCAGGCAGCGGGCTCGCTGGCTTGAGAGGGCCCACGGCGACCGGGGCCCAGGATGCGGGCCTCGAACCCGTCCATCCCTGCTTTGCGGAGATTCAAAATCCTCTTTATTCCATGTGGAGTCACTTCGCTGAGCACGTGTTGACCCAGCACTGCAGGCCCTGGTGGGGCTGAGGTTCAAGGACACAGGGGTGCAGGGGACAAAGGGGGAGCGTAAGGTCCTGACCGTGCGTGAGTCTGCAGCTGCCAACGGTGCAGAGGCTAAGGAAGGGCAGGGGACTGTGAGAAGTAGGACGGGGTCCTCGTGTAGGTGGAGGCTGCCTGTTGTGGGACAGACACTCAGCCATGTCCCCTCCTCCATCTGTACAATGTCACTGCTGGTTACAGAATCCTTCCCGTGGTAAACGTCTCCACTGAGGGGGCCAGCCTGCCCAGCCTCAGGCCACTGCGCCCTTTCCTCTCAGGTAGACGGTGCCTAAAGGGGAAGTGTGGTGCCCAGGACCCCTGAGAGCAGAGTCACTGGGCCCCGGGACCTGACCGTTCATTCCCACATGAGACAATTCTTATGCCCTCCCACAAGTGGCCCTGCCTATTAAGGCCAAGGAAACAGGCACTGACTGCCTGCCCTCAAGTCCAGGGCACAGCAAATAGAAAAGATGGGGGAGGCCAGGCTGGGCCCTGCCGGCCCCGACTGAGAAGGAGTTGGTTAGGGCACAATAAGGGGGCTCTGAAGGCCCCCAGGGACCAGCAGCACGTGTGACAACTGTATGCATTCACAGACAGGCACAGCCAGCCCCACGCTGACGGGCCTGTCGGGGGGTCATGGGCAAGAGGGTCTGTTACGTTGTCATCATTTGGGGCATAGGAACAAGCCCCCTTGCTCTGGAATGTCCGCCCCCAAACCTCAGTGGCTGGGACTGGTCTGGTGTGGAACATGCCAGGCAGGGGTCAGGTTCCCTCACTCACTTTAACTCCGTGGCCTTAGTTTCCCCGTCTGTAAATTGAACTTTGGGGCAGCTGCGGTCACCTGCTCCCAGCAGCCATTGCTGCCTTCCTCCCCTGCTACAGAGTCCCGACCCTGTGCCGGGACCCACCCATCCATGTGGCCTGAACTTCAGCCACAGGCCAGCCCCCGGGCACAGTGCAGCCCACCCTCCTGTCCTGGAGGGTTATTCTGGGCTTTCTGAGTGTGTTTGGGTTGGGGGCTTTCGGTTAGAACAGGGGGCATTTCAGTCCACTGAATCCCTTCTAACAATGCCAACATTTAGTGTTTACTGAGTGCCTTTGGTGGCCACGCACCGAAACCAAGATTTGTGCGTGGCTCATCTTGTGGGATACGGCCAAGCGCTTCACCGTTCCCGTTTGACAGATGCGTTTGTGGGCTACTGGGAAGGGAGCTGCAGGCACCGAGGCGGTGGCATTCCCCCAAACCAAGGCCACTTGCCTTTACACCCACACCACCGCTTTCTTACCGGAGAAAACTAGTCATCCGTCTTTACTATTGTCTGTCGCCCCGTCCACAGTCACATTCCTCCATCACGCCCCAAACATCCTGTTGTTTTGCTTTTAACAACTTTCACACCTTGCATTTAGTTCTTACAGAATCTTGTGAGTCTTTTGAAATCTCAAGCATTCTCCCTGCTACCTTCCCTGCCCACGACGTCGACTTTTTAAAGTGCACTTCCAGCCACCCTGCAGACTGCACCGGATTTTCCTGTTCTTCTCGCTCCTCTATCTCCCGTAAAAACACAATGTCGGCTTGTCCTGCTCTGAGCGGTGTCCAGTGCGGTCACCGGGCGGTGGGGGCCACCAGTGAAAAGTTGTTTTCCCTTCGAAGTTATTCTGTAAGGGGATATTTTGGCCTCTCGCAAAGGATCTGTTCTCCCAACACCCTCTCGCCTCGTGGTTTTGGTGTCCGTTAGCGATTCTTTCCTGAATTCATTATTTTGCTGGCAGTTGCAAAGGTGAATTCACTAACGTTCTCTTTCCTCCTGCATTGGTAAGCTGGTGTTCAGCTCAGAGAAGAGCAGACCCTCCTGGAAAGGCTGGGTCAATGGAACCAGAATCTCAACCACAGTCCAGTTTTCCCCTCCTGGTGACAGGGTAGCTGCCAGAATGCAGGATTTCCTCTCACTCACGGAGTGGCTTAAGAAATAAGAGATTCTCTCTGGCACCAACAGAAGTCCCAGGGAAGTCTCTCATTGGCCTCTTGTGGGTGATGGACACATCCCTGATCCAATCACTGTGGCTGGATAGCCCCAGTGTTCTGATTGGCCAGGTCTGGGGCTGGTACCACCTTTAGACTCAGATGTGGGCTTAGCTGCATTCTCCAGAGGAAAATTGGTCACTGTTTCCAGAGGAGAGGGATGGCTGCTAGACAGATGAAACAACACTGACCACTGCCCTTGGGTCCATGGATGGACTGGGCAATGAGGACGGTGGGGGAGTGCCCACAGGTCCAGCCGACGTGGGGCAGAGAGCAGAATCCACTCCCCACCCCAATGCTAGAGGTGAAGACTGTGGACCTGCGCTGAATTCTCAGCTTAAAGCGTGATTTATATTTAGTACCAGGAAAGCTGTCGAGCTCTTAAATATGCATGGGGCTGGAAGAGCCAGGAGGGAGAGAAAGTGCAGACTCCGCATGTGCCAGCGAGGAATTAATTAGAAATAAACCCCATACGAGAAGCTGTCGGAATTCTGTTCTGCTTTTGATCTGGCTGCCAACCCATGACTTTGGGAATTCTCTGCCAAGCCGCCGGCACCCGGGTCTCTCACGCGACCCCTCCAGCACACAGGCCTGATAGGGGGGCCGGCTGGGGGCCCCATCCTCTGCCCCACCCCACTGTCACCTCTTGGCTTGTGAGGGACTCCTTCCCATGGGGGGCATGTGGATGGAGATACCACAACTGTGCCTCGCCTGGGGAGGTGGGATGGTTTATGGAGGAGCCAGGTGATGGGGACAGACAGGGCCTGGGTGCTGCCATGCAGGCCACCTGTAGCCCTCCCTTGGGTGGCCCAGGGTGATGACGTTCTGCTAGGACCTGCGGTAGGGGCCCTGGACTCTCACTGTCCCTTTGCTCGGACCATCGCCAATGCTCCGTTTCACCAACCAGATGTCTGATCCGGCCTCTCCTAGGTGTGACACCACCTTGCCCTGGGCTGGACACACAGTAGGTGATTTCTGAATGCCAGCTGGCATCAGAGATTCTGAGCTTGAAGGGCGTGGAGCCAGGTGGGGTTTTTAAACACTTAAAAGCCCATTGTGTCATGGCTGTGTCCCAAACGCTCAGGGACTCTTCATGCCCCCTGGGTAGAGCCCTGCAACCTGCCTCCTGGGTGCTGGCGCCCTCCACACTGAATGTTTGCTGACCCTTCCCCTGGCTGAGCTTCTGCCCTCCTCCCAGCCTGGGCCCTGGTCTTCCTTCTTTTGGAACTCTCCGGCTCCAGATCTTTACCGATTGGGCGCATGTCGTCTGTCACCTCCTCAAGGAGGCCCTCCATGCTGCCAGCTTCCAAAGTATCCTTCTGCTTTATGTTTTAAAGCCTTTATATTCTGGGCCATCCCGTATACTCACTTCTTTTCCTGACTGTGGCCCCTCCCCTGACTGGCTTTAGGTGACGTGAGAGAGAGGTCCGCTCCTGGCTGGTCACCCTGGTTCTAGAACAGCGTGCTCGTGCGGGCGGGATATTTGGGTCCCCCAGTTCATAGGTCGGGGCCCTAACACCCATACGATTGTATCAGGTAGTGAGCTTTTGGGGGGTGATGGGGTCAGATCCTCTTGGATCCACGGCAGAGCCCCTGTGACCAATGGGATTACAAGAGGGAATCCTAAAAAAAGGCCTGGAATTTACTTATAAAATATTGCACATTTATTCTTACATGTTTAAACGTCAGTCGCCTTCCAAGTGCCCTGCATCTGATGCAATGCACCTATCGAGACATTTGTTCCACTGCCCACAACAGTGTTCGAACTTGTCAATTTTGACGCCTTTTTGTGCCTCTGCCATTTATTGTTTCACCTCTTCATTTTTGGTCAAAAACTGCTGAACATGCAGCTTGGTATGGGTGGGTGAGCAGGTGCACCCATCAATCAGGCATCGTGAAATGGGCAAACGCGTTGAAAGATTCTTCCCAAAAAATTCACTGAAGCCGAACGCAGCCTCTCACAACACCGCCAGCTGGTACACTGGCACAGGTGGGTTAGAATACTCACCTAGTGGGGGAAGCCTGGCCTACAAGGGGCCTGCCTCTAGAAGATGATTCTGGTTTTTTGTGGGTCCCCCCTTGCAGTGTCCTTGTAAGAAGAGGAAGAGACACCGGTGTTCTCTCTCTGCCATGTGAGGACACAGGGAGAAGGCAGCCAATTGCAAGCCGGGAAGCGGGATCTCACCAGACATTGAATCTATAGGCATCTTGATCTTGGACTTCCAGACTCTAGAACTGTGAGAAATAAATGTTGGTTGTTCAAAACCCCCGGACTACAGGATTTTGTTATGGAGAACCATGGATTCACACGGTGCTTAATGTATATTTTTTGAATAAAAGAAGTTTAATCGAAGCATTCAAAGGTCATCAAGTTCAAGTAAAAATTTTACTTTAAAATTTTTATATATGTGTGTATGTGTTTACTGAGATCACCGTAGGTTCGAATGCAACCGTAAGAAATAGCAGAGACGCCCTTTGCGTGTTTTGCCCACTGGCTTGGACCCACACACCTGCGCCTATGGCCTCATCTGACCCCCAAGTCTGACTCCTGGGGTCCCTCTGGGACAGAAGCTGGTGGCTGTCCTCTCCCACAACCTCCACCAGCAGGCTCACATCTGCCCTCCCCAGGGACCAGCCCACCCTCCTCCTGCAGCGCAGCGTCAAGGGGACTCAATTCAGACCCAGTCCTGTGGGCCCGCCCTTGCTGGGGTTTCGAGAAACCTGCTCAAGATTCTGACTTCATCCACGTTTAATTTTTTTTCCCTGTCAAGACTGGGATTCAGGGATATTCATCTCACCGGGTGTGTGAAAGCTTAAATAAAATAAGCTTTATCTGTTGGAAGCTGCCAACTGATAGAAAAGGAAAGAATTAAGCATATTCTTGTTTAATGAACTCTCCAGACAGAGCCAGACTTCCGTCCCCAGGCTCAGTTCCCCTCTGCAGAGGCAGCCAGGACCTGGGCCAAGATCGACCCTGGGTGTCTCTCTCTGAGCCCCTCCCCCCCACCGAGCCCGTCTAGACATCCTGTAAACAGAGAAATTGCTGGGGTGGCAGCAGCCTGGAGGAGGGAGATGTTTGTCACTTCGGGGACAGCCGAGTGAGGAGTCCTGGGCACAGAGTGTCCTCAGGACAAAGCAGTTTCTCCCTCCCTGGAGCTGCTTCCTGGCTCGGGGGCTCAGCTGGCAGAGCCTCCTCCCCCGCAGGGGCCTGCCTCTCCTCTTTCCAGGGGTGGCCTCCTGAGGATGCCAAGCCTCCGGCACGGGTGGCGAGGGAGCTTTGCTGCCCGTTGGGGACTTCCCTGCGCCCGAACCCCTCTGAGAAGACCCTCCCTGCCCCATTGGGAAACCCAGTCAGCCTGACCTCCGAAACCTGTGCAGGGTACACCACACCTGCCCGCTGCCCCCTGGACCACGGCTGTGCCCCACTCCCGGCCCCTGCCTGTGTCCTCACCCCACGATGTCAGGCTTCTCCTCAAAACCCCGCAATGCTTGCCTGTTACGTCCTATGATTCACTTGGAGCTGAGTTCCGTGACATGCGTCAGGTCTGTGTTCAGGTGAACACTTTGGTAAATGATAAACGTGATGATGATGATGCGACGATGAAGGTGCTGCTGCTGCTGCTATGGCCATGGTGACTATGATGACGATGATGATGAGGAGGAGGAGGATGACGACGATGATGATGATGATGATGGTGATGATGACGATGACGATGATGATGATGATGGCAGCAGCAGCTGCAGTAGACCCAGGCAGGTGCCAGCCCCACCCCTGTGTTCTGCCTCCCAGCGGGCTGGTCGCTGTCGCTGCCTGCTCTCCTCTGCCTCAGGGTCTGTCTGAGCCCAGGAGGGTTACTCTGGGCCTGACAATGACAGAGAGACTTCAGGAAATGGGCTGGGGGGTGGGTGGGGCAGGGGGAGCAGGCATGGCCAAGGTCACAGAGCAGATTGGAGCAGGGCCAGGACAACAGAGTCCTCTTCTTCTCCAGAGCCACCCCGGTGCTGCTGGGACAGAGGGGCAGAGGCCTGTGTAACGAGGGACATGTGGTCGGTCACTGTCTCATTCATCTGCCCGTCATCCCCAGCGTGTGCAGGCGTGTGTGAGTCTCTGTGTACATGTGCACACGTGTGTGTTCCCACTCGGCAGGTGAGGCGCCTGAGCAGGTGCCACGGCCCTTGCTGTCATGGGGTTTGTGTCACAGGAGACAAGCGAGTGTCCAGGCAGCGACAGTCCATGGGTCAGTGACCTGATGAGGGAAGTGCAGGACACCGGGGGCTGGGACCAGGGCCTCTGCCACCTGCCTGAATGGTCGGGAAGGGCTCTGCCAGGTCCCGCAAGCTGAAGTGGTGGGGGTGCCCCAGGCGTGCCTGGGAGGACCTTTGGGGGCGGGGGGTTCCCTCTTCTCGCTGTGCTCCGATTTGCTTTCTGACCTTGACCGCCTTCTTCCCTCCCTTGGCCTCAGTGTCCCCAGTAGCGAAGTGCGGCTAGGACCAGAGGTGCGTCGTGACATTTGTTCTGGGTGGGGAGGGGCCCTTCCTGGCGTGGGAGCAGCCTCCGGCCTGGCCCAGCTGGATGCACTGAGCGTCTTTTGAGCTGGGCCTTCCAAACACCCGGTTGACCCCAGAACGGGGCCGAGACGCTCTGAGATGCGCTCACAGCGGATAACGACCTTCGGAGGGGCCCTTGGTGCTTTGTCAGGGCGCTGGCAGGCCCTTTCAGAAGCCTGATCCGACAAGCCCGGACCACATCCGCGTCTGAGGGGCAGGGAGGCCCTGCAGCCCACTGCGGGAGACACCGGCTTGTTTGAATTTAGAAATGAGGTCGAGGGGGCAGCGTGGAAATGTCATCGGTGTTTGCCGCTGGGCCCGCCAGCCTCCAGCTCCACGTGGAGACACAGAATATAAAGTGGACCTTGGCCCTGCGGGTGCCGGAGCCCCTGAGCCGGTGCCCGGAAAAGCCAGGAGCATGGGGGTGCCCAGAGACTTGCCAAAGCCGCTGACGGCTGGGGAAACGTCCATTTGCAGAAGGCGGGCTGGCCGCCCTTCCTCCCCCCACATGTTCCCGTCAGGGAGGGGCTGGTCGCCCAGGTGAATTTAGAGTGAGTCAGGGGCTGACACCCGCAGGTGGACACCGGACAGTGCCACTCGCTTAGCTTGCCCTGCCCCACCCCCATTCCCATGGACCGGAGTGTTACTGATTGTTTATAATAAAACATTCCAATCGTGGGCGATGAGTGGCCGGCCCCCTGCCCCTCCTAGGCAGACCCCAGCCCGGAAGACAAACTGGGAAGGGGGCTGGGGCGGGGGTGGGGGGCAGAATCCAGCTGAGGAAGTGTCTTCCTCATTGCCGTGAATTCGCCCATCATTGGCCAGAGGATGTACTGGTGGCGCTCTCTCCAGTAGGTGCTGGCCAGCGAGTCTGCAAGGTTTTCACGCTTTGTCTGCGTAACCATTTCAACCACAGGACCTTGGCATGTAACAAGGCCATGTCCTCCTATCCCAGGCCCTTGTCATTGTGGAAAGTGTCCCAAGTGTACTTTTGTATTTGTACATTTGACGAGGGGGTCAATGTCCACCTCCTTCCCGGACCGTGCCGCCCACGAGGGCACGATCCCTTTGGCCTTGTTTGGCGCCGTATCACCGGGCCCAGCACAGGCCTGGCACAGGCCCGGCACATAGTAGGTGCTCAGTAACTGTTGAAAGAGTGAACAAGAACCCTAATAAGGTCGTTTCTGGTCTTACTCTCCTTTCACAGATGAGGAAACCGAGACTCAGAAGTGAAGTCACCCGTTCACCTTGTGCGGCTGGTCGGCGGCTGCTGATGGGGGCCGTGCGCATGCTGAGTCGTCCATCCTCTCTGCTCTGATTCCGTCACGCAGAATGCAGCCCCCAGGGGCATCTCAGGGCTCGTGTTGCCCTCACCTCAGCTCCCACCTCCTGAGAGTTGAGCGGCTCACGGGCCTGTCTCACAAATGACAAGAGGTGGGTACAGGGAGGTAAACTGTTCTTCCCTGGGACTTGAACCCAGCACTCTCAGACTCCGAGGTCATTGGTCTCCTTACACGGTGCAGTCTCACTGCCTGCCCGGATCCTGGAGCATCTGCCATGGGGGTGGGGGTGGGGGTGGGGGGATACTCTTTGTGCCCTGCCTTGCTGAGCTGCCACCACTAGGCGGTGAGGTTCACATCCTACCCCACAGCACCCGAGACACTGGGCCTGCTGTGGGACATGGAGGTCTACATGCCCCTTGGCTACTGGCGCTTTCTGGAACTCAGCGCCTTCTCCCTAGATTCCGAGGCACTTTCTCTCCTCCCTCTTTCCTAGCTTCAACGAAGAGCTTGGTTAAACTGCAAAGAGCCACCTTTGCCCTGAGACAGGCTTGCTGAGAAATCATATGCTTTGTGAAGCCACTAAAATATCAAAGTTGTCATTCTAGAATGTTATCAGGCAGGGAGCAGGTGGAGGAAAGAAATGGCTTTTCTGAGCTGCCAGGAAAGCCCAGAGGACGAGGGGGTGTGTCAAAGTGGGTAGGACAGGGAGCTCCAGGGTCAGACAGCCCGGCTCAGCTGCTTACAAGCTGTGTGACTTTGGGCAAGTGGCTTAACCTCTCTGCGCTTCAGACGCCTCATCCATGACATAGAAATCATAATAGTATCTGCCTCATGGGATCGTTTCGAAGACCAAACCAACGGAGGCATGTCAAGGGCTCACGTGCAGAAGAAACGACGTGTGCTAACTACTCCGTTCGGCATCGTGATCGTCGTCATCGCCAGCAGCACCAGCATCGTTCCGGTTCTCAAAGGCAGGGGCAACACGGCCATGACGTGACCCATGAGGTCAGGCGCAGTTGGTTGCTGGTAACCAACGTCGAAAATTGTAGTGGCTTAAGGTCAAAATGTATTTTTCTCTTTGGTTTGACTCGTGTGCTTTCCGTTTTGTCTGGGTTTTTTGTTTGTTTGGTTTGGTTTTTTGCTCCTTCATCTTTAGCCTGTGGCTTCCCTTCCCGTTTCCCTCGTGGCCCAACATGGCTGCTAGAACTCCAGACAACACCTCTGCATTCCAGGCAGGAAGAAGGGGACTGGGAGTTAACGGCTGCCCCTGACTCTCACTGTTTCTGCAGATGAGGATGGTGTCCTGCTGCCAGAGGAAGGTTTGCTCTTGGCTCAGGTGGGACAAGCTGGTTGTGCCCTAAGAGCAGCCTTCAATGGTGAGTGAGCTGGTGGATGAAGAGCCCACCTCCTCCCCTCCTGGGTGGGCTAGCTCTGAGAGGCGTGCTCTGGACCATCTCCCCCAAGGTCCCAGCAGGACTGAGCTCGCATTGCCCACGGTGCTAGCCGGTTGGTCAGTGTGCTCTGTGCTGGCTTCCTCCCTTTCTCAGACTTGTCCTTCCCCTTCAAAAAACCATTTGCACTTGAGTCCTTGACTTAGGGCTGGCTTGTGAGGAAACCCAGTCAAGGATAGGGACGGGGTCCCAAGGGGCACCCCCAGCTGTCCATCCACCTCTGGAGGGGCCCCTCCTCCCCCAGTTCGATGCTCATCTCAGTGCCCGAGCCTCAAGGACAGCTGGGAAACGCCATCTCTCGCCAGGACCTCTTGCTCAGGAAGGCGACGAGGGGCATGGCTACGGGAAGGCAGCCAGCACGCTCCACCACTGGGAAAGGAGGAATAACTACAGAGATTTCCCGCCTTCACCTGGGACCAGGTCTGATAGGGAAGTGTCAGGTCCCTTGGCCCCTTGCAGCTTCCTGAGAAACGTATTCATGCATTTCACGGCACCGATGCTGACTGAGCTCCTACTGAGTGCTCAGCTCTGGGATGGCACTGAGAGCAAGACAGGCATCTCAACCTCAGGGTGCCTGTCGGGAGCCACAAGCCGGCAGCTGTGGGTGGAGGCAGAGAGCAAGGCAATGGAGGGAGACGGGGCTGGCAGCGGCCTTTGCCCGTGGTGGCCAATCCCCGAGCTTGCCCCCGAGCGTGGCACCGGCCTCTGCCAGGGGAGCCTGGGTTATTCTGCAACAACAGCAGAGAACTCATTTCTCAAGGCTCAGGGCTGCATGTCCATCAGGTTGGGAGGCGGCTCTGCCCACTGGGACGGGACTGGCGGGAGCTGCCGTCCCGAACGTGGTGGTCACTGTGCCCGAGCGAAAGAGCTGAGCATCAGCATCAATTAATGGGCAGCTTGGAAGTGGCCTCCAGTGCTCCTGCTCACAGCGCACTGTCCAGAGTGGTCACACGGCCCCACCCAATGCAGGTGGCCTGGAAGCAGAGTGGGTCAAAAGTATTTGGAGAACGGCCCTGACCCGTGTGGCTCAGTCGGCTGAGCGCTGTCCCTCAAAGTGAAAGGTCACCGGTTCTATCTCCCGTCAGGGCACGTGCCTGGGTTGCAGCCCAGGTCCCCGGTTGGGGGCCTGCAAGAAGCAGCCAATCAGTGTTTCTCTCCCACATTGATGTTTCTCTCCCTCTCTTTCTCACTCCTTTCCTCTCTCTCTAAAAACAAATAAATAAAATCTTTTCAAAAAATATCTGGAGAACAACATGGGGCTACCATGCACCAGGGATCAGTTTGGTACATTTCCTTCCAGGTGCCTCTTTCTATGAGTTTGCATCCTTACCCATAAAGATACAATGTATCCTATTATAAAAGCCATTTTGCAACACCCCCCCACCCCCCCACCCCCGGAAAAAATACCTTAGAGAGCTCTCCATGT
Source organism: Anoura caudifer (assembly GCA_004027475.1). Taxonomy (NCBI): domain Eukaryota; kingdom Metazoa; phylum Chordata; class Mammalia; order Chiroptera; family Phyllostomidae; genus Anoura; species Anoura caudifer. Next base: position 53,070 of record PVKU01004694.1, read on the forward strand.
CAGGAGGTGTCACTTTGCTTCCTGTTTTTAAAGGCTGCCCAGATGTGTGGTTTGGACACCCCAAAGTTGAGTTTGTCAAGCCCCCCACAGGGGGACTTTTGAGGTGTGAGTTTTTGCTGTGACTAACAGTCCCACGATGGGTGTTCTCACCCCAGCTCATCCCTCTGGAAAAGGGAGGTGCTGGGTGCAGGCTTGTTCATCTAACATTTTCAGACACGGAAAATCCATCCTCCAAAGGGGCGGTATCTGTACTTGCTCCCGCCGGGGGGTGTGGCAGGTCCCCACAGACTGGCCCAGTCAGCGACATCACACAATCTGAATGTATTTTTACTGCTGGGAGAGCCCCTTTTCATTTGTTGAAGTTATCCAAAGTTACCGGTAAAACATTTAAGCAGCGAGAAAATGTTCTCAGAGCACAACTCATTTCTCACTTCACACCCCGTTCCAGAGGAAACCCTGAGAAAACTGTGTCCCTCCAGATTTTTCTCTATGCATTTACATAATAGATACTCAAAAAATATATACACGGATAGATTTTGTAATGCATGAATGTTATCACTATTTTATTTTGTTCTGAAACTGGCTTTGCCACCTTCCTGCCCCCCCTCCCCCAGTTTTTAACCATGTCTTATCACTCTCGTTGATATGAAATTAAAAAGAAAAACATTTTACTGGCTGCTTGGGTTATCTCTTCCCTTGTTTTTCTGCCTTCTCACTCATCTATAGGTGGAGGAGGGGAGAGCAAGGGGAGTGGATTCTAGGATTGTTTTTTCTCTTCCCTTCCCGGAGTTCGTGGGGCGAAGGGAGGAAGGGAAGGCAGACTGGCCACAAAGTCCCCGCTGGGGAGGCAGGTGGCCGGTGGAGGAAGGGGACGTGAGACAGACAAGAGCCATTCCAAATTCCGGTGGGGAGCCACGGTTCTCCTGTGGCAGAATTCAGCAAAATGCTATTAAGGATACATTTTTTTTTTTTTTTTTTTTTATTGCTCTGTCCTGCAGGCAACTTGGGAAAATATTGTCGTCTCAGCATAAACGAGTTCCTCTGTCTTATTTTAGTTTTAAACGATGCTTGCAGCACCAGTTCTGACTCGGAAACAATGGGGCCATCCCCGCAGCCACCAGGGCCTGGCGCTGGGAGCAGAGGTGTGAGACTGGCCTTCAGGTAGGGCAGGGGACGTGTGGCTGGCTGGCTGGCACCATCTGTCGTCCCCTCCTACACTCCTCACCCAACCGACAGGTAGAGGAGGGAACTGGAGCCGCCATCTGTGGGACTCTGCCCCAGCAAGAATCAAGCCAAGCATGGGACCAAGCACGGGCCGGAAACCAGGCGTGCCAGTTTTGCGTAGATACCCGGCTTGGTCGACTCACCGGCAGACCCCTCCGTGGTGCTCCTCGGAGGCCTGACACTGTTCTCCGTGCTTTAGAAATAGCCATGGGTTTATTTTTTACAGCCGCACGGTGTGGGCGCTTGACCAGCTGGCCTGTCATGAGGGTGGTGGGTGGGTAACCTCAGAGTTGGTGTGGGCGCCCAGCTTGGGACACCCCAGGGTGCCCATGGCCTCACCTGCCCCCGGGCCTCGGCGGCTTCCCCCAGCAAAGGAGCTGTCTGTTCCCACGGTCATAAGCCACCAGCCGCCTGTACGTTGCCACATCTTTGCACCCACCCCCCTGCATCGCTGTGAGGGTCCACCTTTAGTGCAGCCTGCCTCCTGCCCTTCGTGTTGGGGTCCCCGCTGCTTCAGGGCCCAGGCGTACCTACACGGGACCGTCAGATGCCCTGGTTTCTCCACAGCCACCCTGAAGGACAGAGCAACACACGCTCGAAGGACAGGGTGAGCCTCCAACACCCAGAGGAGCAGAAGGTTGACTCAGGTGAGGCAGGAGCAGGAAGGGGCCAGGAGGTTCGTGGCTCACCAGCCTCCTCCTTCAGCAGGCGGTCCCGGGTGCGAGGCTCCCTATGGCCTCTCTGGGGACATCCTGCCCGGCCCAGCAGCCAGCTTTGTCTGCTTGCGCAGCTGTGGCCATCACCTCCGGTGCCCTGGGATGACCCCCCTCAGCTGGCAGCGTGTGGGGCTCTGCCTCCAGCTCTGGTTCCCAGGGCACCCGCTAACCTGGGGGAGAGGACCGTCCCCAGAGCGGCCATGCCTTCCGTGCCCCTCTCCAGCGCCGGCTCTTGCTAAGAGCTCCAGGCCGGCTAGCCCCTTCTGCCCTGGTGGCAGCTCCTCCTTTGCATGGGTGAGGACGGGGTGGCACCGGGGCTACCACCCAGATGTGGAGGACACAGGCTGTGCACTTGGGATCCGGAATTTGAGCTCTTACACAATTTGCACTGGCGGGGAGTCCCAGCTGGGGGTCGCCACGCAGTCACCACCGGCAGCATCTGACTCTGAACTTCACTCGCAGCAACCGCATCTCAGTCCCCTGCAAACCCTGGGGAGGGCGGGGGACACCAGGATTTCCGTTCCTCCCACCCCCGATCCCCATCTCACAGATGGAGAGGATTTGATTCAGCAAGGTTTGGATAATTCCGTTTATTCGCTCATAATTGCTGGATGCGCAGCCTGAGCTAGGAATTGTTGTGGATGCCGGCTGCGCACAGCAAGCTCACGGCCCACTGCGTGCGTTTGCGGGGGGAGCAGGCAGTAAACAGCCGTAAACAAACACAAAATCATGACAAACTGTGATCCCCCTATGGGGGCATCAAGGGAGGAGGGGCCATGGGTTAGCTGACATCTTGGACCACCCAGGAGCCAGCCTGCAAGGGGTGGGGGTGGGGAAGGGGGTCAGGGAACAGCATGTGCAAAGGCCTTGAGGTGGGAAACATCTCGGTAGGTTGGGGTGGGGGGGTGGGGGGAAGGTGGCCAGTGAGGCTGGGGACAGGAAGCAGGGAATGGGGAGCCAGGCCTTGGGGGGTGCATTTGGAAGGATCTAAGATTCCAAATAGCAACTGGCTGAGACAAATCTAGCGTCCTCCTCAAGGCACCCGCTGGCCTAGATGGGACCCTTCACTTGGCACACCTTGCTGTCCGTTTATGTGGTTAACACACCACCTGTTTCTGCAAAGGAACTTGCTCCCCACTGCGTGGACACCCCCACCCAACCCTGTCGTACACTGTGCGCCCAGGCCCCCAGCAGCCCGGGGTTCTCAGATGGCTGTCATCTTTTTTGTATCCCCACATGCAGAGAAAGTATCCCAGCAATTGATACTGAAAAAAGTGCTCAGCCCCTGACCTAGCAACCCCACTTGTACACACAGAGAAATAAAAGCCGGTGAACGTAGCGGCCCAGGTTCGCCCTCTCAAGACCAGCAGCCCCTCCCTGCCCACGGCCTCAGCTGCTCCGGGCGTGGAGGGCACCTCCATCTGACAGGTTGGCGTCCCCATCCTTGACAGCTGTTAAGTGTGTTGGCTTTCCCACCTGTGCACACAGCTGTCGATTTCAGGGCGGTTTGCGGTTAAAGGGAAAACAGAATCAGAAACAATGTTAATGGCATTCACAGGGAAGGTGAGAAACCTTCAGTGCTGTGGAAAGTCCCACGTCAGCCACATCCACAGATCGGGGCGATCTCACTGCGGGTTTTTGGGGGGAAGAGCATTTTGAGCAGTGCTTATTGGAAGGTTACACACTGGGGGTTTGCGGTTAAAGGGAAAACAGAATCAGAAACAATGTTAATGGCATTCACAGGGAAGGTGAGAAACCTTCAGTGCTGTGGAAAGTCCCATGTCAGCCACATCCACAGATCGGGGCGATCTCACTGCGGGTTTTTGGGGGGAAGAGCATTTTGAGCAGTGCTTATTGGAAGGTTACACACTGGGGGGTGTTCTGTGAAGGGCGTTTGTGGGGAGCAGAGAAGAGGTGGGGGCGGAGGCATGAGACCGATCGTGGGATGGGAGAGGCAGCATTATTTGACTCGTTCCGACGGTGCGTGATGAACTTAGGACCGTAGGAGAGAAGAACAGGACGGAACCTGGATGCCCCGTGTGGATCCCAGCGTGGTGGCCCCTCGTGAAGGGGTGGCTGCTGCACCACCAAGGAGGCGGACGATCTTGTCTTCAACTCCCTGCTTCAGAAAACCAGCACCACAGGGGTGGCCGCTTGCTGATGCCCCAGGAATACGTTTTGTTTTTCCCACATAAGGATGCCCGTGATTTTGATGGGGCCGGAGACTGATTCTCTACCAGCAAGGATTCTGCCTTCCCTCCTGCTTGTCTGGCCCGGGACCCACCAAGACAGGGAACCAGGAGAAGGGAGAGATGTGGCTGACGTGCAGCTGGGGGGAACGGCGCGGGTGGTTTTATTGTAGGGCTCTCAGCTGTGTGCTGCATTGGGGCCCGCTGCGCGGCTCCTGATGCTGCTTCCATTGTTCCATTGCCAAAGAATTCTAGAAATGAGAACGCCTTCCTGGGCCCGCAGCCTCCTGGCTCCGTGGGTCTGAACCAATACGGCATGTTCCTTCTTGCTCCCCACTTCTGAGGGTTTCTCTGGCTCCGAGATGCGTTCCTGATGCTATCTGTCCTGAAACCTGTATCCCCCCCGGGGATAAATCGCTGCCAGCACAGCGTGAACCGGGCTTCGTCAGGGCTCCTGGGTGCAGCGGGGCTGTTCGTGTTTCCCGAGTGCAGCTCTCCAAGGTCAGTCAAGCCCGAGCAAGAAAGGTCGAACCCGGGAGGCCCCTGGCGCAGATGCCTTTGTTGCTAGAACAGCCTGTGGGCGCCCAGGGACCGTGCAAGTTTACTTCTGGGGACTCACCTGGATGACAGAGGCTAGGGCTCGCTTGGCCACCGGTGAGCTTGGTGGCTTGGGTTGGCTACTGCAGAAAGCTCCACTCAAGCTGACTTTGAGGATCGACGGGCCTTATTAGGTCCCGCGGTACCTGGATAGTCGCAAGCTGGTACAGATCCGGCAGCTCCAGTACCATGGTCAGCCTGGAGCCCCCACCTCGCCACCTGCACCCCTCCAGTGGGCTTCCCCCTCAGACCGCCTCTCCTCCTGGCTCCAAGATGGCAGCCCCTCTGGCTGCTGTTTGCTTCAGGTGTGACGTCAGTAGGAAAGAGAAAGTCCACTCCCCGCCGGGAAGAGGCTGTCACTGACAGCCGCCCAGGCTGGCACGCGGACCTCAGACTTCCAGCCTCCAGAACCGGGAGAACGAAAGGTGTCTTGTCGAAGCCGCCCGGACTTTGGTCTTTATTGTGTGGCCCAAGCTGACTGGCAAACCGTCCGTGTCTCTGAGTCTCTCTCTCTTCTTCTAAGGACCTCAGTCACCTAGGGCTGGCAACAGCCCTTCTCCGGCATGCCCTCATCCTGACCTGATCCCCTGCTCCCAAACAAGATCGAATTCTGACGTTCCAGGTGGATGGGAACTTTATTTTGGCGGGGGGACACGCTTCAACCCAGTCCAGTAGCTATCTTGTTTATTTCTTCATCTAGCCTTATAACAACCTGGCGAGGCCAGCCTATTTCCCAGATGGAGCAACTGAGGCTCAGAGGCCCCAGGGCCCAAACAGCTGTCAAGGGGCAAACGCAGGACTTGTACCCAGACCCTCAGACACCAGGAGAGGATGGGGAAGGCGGGGAGTGGGCGGGTCCCGAAATTCACAGACCTCAGCAGCTTGCAAAATACATAATCGGCCAAAAACATAGGAAGCCTAAGGACGAACACAGAAGGACAACCCAGACTGACTCTGTGTTTATCATCCAAGGGGCTCTCCCGGGAGTCGACTACGAAATTTTAATATTTTAGGCAGGTTGGCGACGCTTCTCGTCTAGACACGGAGAAACGGTCAGGCACCGACCTATTTCCGACGCTCCGACGAAGACCTCACCGTGCCCGCGCGGCCCCCACACCCCCGATTGTGGGGTCGCGCACGTTGCCTTTGGGGACAGACATCACAGAGACCCCCATCACCGCGGAGGCCTCCGCTGCGGCGCTGCGGCGCGTAGCGTGGGGACCCGAGAGATGCTGGCTGGCGAGCTGTCTTTTCTTAGGCGATGGAGCTGCTTACCAATCGATAAACGCAGGTTGACTGGGACCAGAGCTTTACCATCCTTGCGGCTGGCACTGCCGTCGGAGTGACCGGACCGAGCAACAGAACTGTGCACCCGGGGGGGCCGTTAAATCTGTAATTAGCTTTCGGAAACGCTGGGCGGGGGAGGGGGAGGAGTGAGGGGTGGGGTCACAGTTTTGCCTTCCTTCTCTCCTACTTGCTACCTGGGGAGGTAAAGCAGGGCAGAGTCCTGCTGGCCACTCCGGTGGGGGTGGGGGGTGGGAGTCAGGGACCAGGGCACCAGGCCTGCCCCCTCTCAATGTGTGCCCTTCAGCCTGTTGCTTCCTTGTCTGCGTTTCGGATTCTTCCTTTACACGATGGCCCTGGGCCCCAGGGGCTCACCGTGCTGGTAGATTTGTCTCTTGGATCTTAATGGTTTGCACAGCACCCAGACTGAAGATCAGTGGGCTGAGGTCAGACGGGAGACCCCTGCGGCCATTTAAGGAATGTCCGTCATGCGGTCAGCACCAAGCAGTTCTCTTGCCTGCAGATGGGGAAACTGAGGCTCAGAGCCAGGGCAGGACGGCTGTCGCTACCTGCCAGGCTCTCCCCGCCTGAACCTGAGCTCACCAAACGTTTCCAGCGCTGACTGTCTGGGCTGATGCTGCCAGAAGCCCCTTAGTACCACAAAGCCCCCAGGGCTTTGGGGGCTGAGCAGAGCAGGCGGGACCCTGCACCTCCCTTACAAAACCTCGACGGCAAAGTGCCCGCTGAGCGGCTGCTGTTGGTCTGTTCCCAACAGGGGACCAGGGAAGAGAGGCGGGGGGGTCAGTAGGCCCCCTCCTGGGTGGCCGTGGCCTTTTCCTTCTCCCTGAGCCTTGGCAGGGAGCTGTCTCTGGCAGAAACACACACTCCCTGCCTGGTCTGGGCAGTGGTGGCAGAAGGCACAACAGAAACATCGGGGTCACACACCCCGAGGCCCGGTGTTGAGTGGTTCTTGTATTTTACATTATTTTTTGCCCAAACCATGCTCTGCCTTTCTGCCAGCATGACCTTGAGAATCTCCGAAACGCTTGCCGAGTACAGGCCCAGACAAACACTGGGGCTGGTTCCGGCCCCGCCACCTGGTAAGCGCTTACTGTATACCAGCTGTGTGCTCAGCTCTCTTAGCCACAGAATGACCCTTTGAGGGAGTAATGCCATCATCCCATTTCACAGGTGACGAGAGTGAGGACTGGCCAGGCGAGGGTGGACGGCAGAATAATGGCCCCCTGGTGACGTCCACCCCCTGAACCCAGGGACGTGTTGGGCCCCAGGGCAAAGGAGCTCGGCGTTGCCTGTGGAATGAAGGTCACTAATCAGCTAACCTTAAAACCATGTGCATCGGGCACCCCATGGAGACACAGGGTAGGAAGAGGGTGCGGGAGGGCCACTACCCTGTCAGTGACGTGACGTGAGGCAGGCTTGCTGGCCATTGCGGGCCTTGAGGATGGAGGAGGGACCCAGCAAGATGAGGTGTCTGGGGGGAGGGGGCCCTAGAAGCTGGAAAAGGCCAAGAAATGGATTCTCCCCATGAGCTTCTGGAAGGAACGCAGCCCTGCGGACACCCCCTTTTGGGCTTCTGACCTTATGAACCCTAAGAGGATAAATTTTGTTGTTTTTAGCCCCTTGGGGTGTGGTAACTTGTCACAGCAGCCACAGGACACTGATATGGCTACTCACCCATGGTCTCACCACCCAGCAAATGCTGGGGTTGGGTTTAAACTGGACCTCAGTGGTTGGTTTGAGGGTGGACACAGGAAGAAGGGAAGCAAATCTGAAACCATCCTGGGAGCTCTGTCGGAGCAAACAGGAAAGGAGGTCGCAGGGTGGGCGTTGGCCTGTAGGTGCTGCAGTTCCAGTGGACGCCACTAGGTCAACATCTGTTTGAGTGACAGAACCAGGTGACAGCGCAGAGAGGATGGTGACCCTGCTTGAGCCCCTGGATACCACTGTGCCTGAAGCCAACCACCTTTACGTTCCAGGAACAACAACCGCACCTTTGGGTTCGAGGGATGGATTTGAACTTGGTCTTAGTTGCCCTTGGGCGTGTTTCCCTCCTGGGTTTTCAAAGGCAGAATAAGACATCAGGTGCCAAGGAGGTTTGGAATCATACACTCGTGCAGATGCCCCACCTTGGGGAGCCTCTGGGTCCTTCGCTTTATGCTTTTGACACTGAGGCACAGAGAGGGGAGGTGACTTACCCAAGGTCACACAGCTATTAAGAGACACTTGAGACTGAAACCTGGGTCTCTCCCCACCTCCCCACTCCTCCCCTTTGCCCTCTGCAGTTCCACGGAAAAGGCCCCGAGCACCGAATGGCTGGATGGTTTTCCTGCTGGTGGGACCAAGGAAAGAACCATGCTTGTCCAGCTTCGATGGTGCCCTGCTCATCACATGGGTCTCATTTGCTTGTGGCTGAGGCTTCAGGAGTCCACATTCCAGCAGAGCCTCCTTCCCGCCCAGGGCTCGTCTGGAAGTCATTTGCGGGGTCTGCCCATCTGGTTAGTTGTGGTTGTGCAGCTGATACATCCCAGACTGGGCTTCCTCCCTGGTCCCCGGACGCTCTGCCCCCGTCAAAGCCCTGCGAAGAGAGGACTGTGCCCAAGGCAGGGTGTCCTGGTTTCCCTGACGGTCACCTGCCACGCTTCAAGGGGACAGATGGCTCCGTTAGGGTGCAGCTCACAGCCACCCCAGGTTGGTGCTATCGAATGCCAGGTATGGCGGATGCAGGGACCAGCTTCTGTCCTTTCCTGTCTCCCTCTTCTCATCTCTGACTTCTGTTCCTCCCATTTGCCACCCCTCGGTGTTCGCTGCAGAGGACCGTCCCCCTCTTACGGTGAGCCAGTCTGAGCAGACGCCGATCTCTGGCCCTGGACCAGCCCTTTCCTGAGCGCTCACTAAGCACAAGGAGGCTGCAGACCACGTCAGTTCGGTGACAACCCTGTGCAGCTGGTGCGCTTAGTGTGCATTTTAGTCACCAGGGAATGAGCCGGGGACGAGAGGCGACTGTCTCAGCACAGCACAGCTGAAGGGAAGTGACCGCAGGCTCAGAGGCAGCACGGATCTCCTGCCCGTTTGTCCGTCGGTGTGACTGCGGCCCGGAACGGCAAACTGACTTGTTCAAAGGCAGGCAGCAAGCGGGTGTCTGGGGGTGGGATGAGCCCTCCTGTTTCCTGACTCCTGGTGTTCTCTCTCCCGCAGGGGCTCCCTCAACACCATAGGCACAGACTACGTGTAGCAGGTGGGTGGCCGTCACCACAGGCCACCATGGCCCCCTTCTGCAACCTGCCTTGGCTAAGGTGATTGAAACCCTCCCTGGTCAGGGGAGCCCTTGGATGGCGGCATCCCCTCCCCCAGGCACCCCCAGCCAGCCCCATCGTGACCTCAGCAGAGGAAGCTGTTACTGACCAGGCTGGTCTCGGGTGGGGTTTGTGGGCTGAGGAGGCGGGGCCCTTGTTCAAGACTTGGAGGGCACCTTCGCTCTCTTCTGCGTCACGTGGCTCCACTTTTCCTGTTTCCAGCCAGATGTTTTGGAGACCCGTGGAGGCAGCAGCTTCCCTAACAGCTCCTTCTGGGTTTCTGCCTGCCCTCCTCGCCCAAGCCGGGGTGGCCGGGGTTGGGCGCTCTCACCCACGGGGTTGGGGGTCTGGAAAGGGTGTGGCTGCAGGCTTTTTGCAGCGTCTGGAGAACGGTGTTCACCAGGAAGCAATGGAAAGCCGGCGCTGTTTTGGCTATGGGGCCGGATCTGCTCGCAACTGGTTTAGACGGGGTCCGGTGTCCCGCGACACCTGTGTGCTCTGGTACCTGCATGTCAGCTGGGGACTGTCACCCATGGAAGCCGTGTCTGGTGGCATCTGGTGTCTCCCAGGCACTCCTCTGTGCTGGGCCCAGGTGTGAGAGGACTCAGAGCCTGAGTTCAGGAGCTTATCTCGGTAGGCGGCCAGGCGGGCATGTGAGGGGACATGTCTGTTCGTTCACTAACATTCCTGGACACTTGCTGGACACTCCTGGGCACAGGAAGGAGCCAAGGGCAGGATGACGAGGTCTTTTCTGGCAAAGGTCATTTTCCACGGGGATGGTCACAAACCGCACAGAGCGACAAATAAAAACGTAGCCGGGAGTGACGAATACATGATGGGGGGTAAGGTGACTGGGGACGGAGAGGGTCAGAAAGAGCACTGTGAGCAGGTGGCCCTTGTGGGGAGACCTGAGGACAGATCCCAGGGAAGGACGAGGTGACAGAGAACTTCGTGCACCAGCCTGATGCCATGTGCCAGCTCTGCCTTCACAGGGGCCCCTGTCACAGGTCAGGAAACTGAGGCACTGGGAACTGAAGTGACTTGCCAAGGCTGTCAAGGTGAGAAGCAGGACGGACGAGGCTCAAACCCACCTCCCCCCACCTCCAGGGCCTGCACACGTAACCACTAGGCTACACTGCCCCTGGAGGATCCCATCCCCACTGCAGCATGTGGCTCCAAAGTGAGGTCCTGCGCACATCTCCAGGGTGGCGGCATGGGCCCTGCAGCCTGGCTGATGGAAAGCCCTCTTCCCACCTCCCCACCCCACCCTGCCCAGCACCCCCCACCATTTCCGGGTGCTCTTGACGGGGGCCTTGAGTGGGCTCATGGGGATGGCAGCTCTGCATACTGCATGGCAGAGGGCTGGATGTCCCCTGTCCAGTCTGCCTGAGTCCTGGAGGCGGTCTCCCTGCGCGTGCCCCGGGGGTTCCCGGCACACCTGATCCTTCCGGTTTGGCAGGAACCAGGCCCCGCTAGGCTCTGAGTTGTCTCAGTGTCCAATCGCTATGACACTTTTTTAAAAAAATGGTTTTAGAAAGAGAGGAATGAAGAGACAGAGAGAGAGAGAGAGAGAGAGAGAGAGAGAGAGAGACATCAGCGTGACAGAGAAACATCAATCTGTTGCCTCCCGTATGCACCCCGACTGGGGATCGAACCCAAAACTGTCTGGCGTGCAGGCCAACGCTCCGACCAGCCGAGCTACTCGGCCGGGGTAACACTTCCTCAACACCGGCAGCTTCTGGGCCCCTCTCAGCAGGGACAAGGAACAGACGGTCCAGACCACGAGAAGCGCTGAGCTAGCACCACCACGCAGCATCCACCCGCTGACTCTCCAGTGTCTGACCACACTGGTCTCCTTCAGCCGCCTGGGCAGCCGCAGGCATGTCTCACTGACGTCATCACGGGGACAAGAGTGTCCAGGCTGTGGCTCTGTCCCCAAGCGCCTCTAAAGCCCCGTCTCCTGGCCACCAGGGTGGTCTGAGCTCCGCGCTTCTGGAGAGAGGCAGGAGCCAGGACTCGCTGCCCTGTGCTGGCCTTTCTGAGGCTCGGAGCACAAACATGGACGCGGCAGGGCCTGGCGATGCATTTCCTGTGATCCTGTCTGCTTCTGGCCTTTAAGCCGGGGCCCACCGTCTAACCATCCCTGCTCCCCGAACTCTGTTCTCACTCCAGAGCCACCCCGTTTCCAGAACAGCCCAAAACTGGCATGCCTCTGCATGGCCCCAGCCTGCGCTGCTGAAGGGGGGCTCAGGCCATCTGCCCCAGCCCAGACAGCCCCAAATGCCCCTTCCGTTGAGACGGGCGGCCAGCAGCAGCCCCGGGACCCGAGAGGAAGGTGCTGCAGGGAGGGGTCAGGGCAGCTCAGTGCAGCAGAAAAGTGAGAAAATAAGAGGTGCTGGATCCAACTCCAAGCAGGAGAAGCCTTGACTCATTTCTTCCCTCTCCTGCCTTTTTTTTTTTTTTCCTTCCCAAAGCAATCAGTCACCTTTTTCCAGTTTCAGTCCCCAGCGCTCATTAGATCGTGTACCGGGTTGGGTTTTACGGCGAGATCGAGCCCAGTCACGCTTTGTTTTCTGTGAGGCACGCACCGCGCATCCGGCCAGCCAAGCTGGGGTGTCTCAGGCTGGGGGTCCCCTCCCTTCGCCCCGCTGCATCTCTGCGTCAGGATCGGTAAAAGGACACCCTTGAGCCCGAGCTCACGGGAGGTTTGGGGCTAATATGCGTTTAATTTGCTCTTGGTAGGTGTTGTGGCTGCTTCGTTATAAGAAGCTAAATGTTATGAAGTCGCTTTGAATGATGGCGGGAAAAGCCACAGGGGCCACTTTCGCTCTTCCGCCCTGGAAGGCACTTTATCGTCGCATTCCTCCTGGAATCCCCGCCAGAAACACGGTATATTGAGACATGAAGCTATTTGTTCAAGCTGTCAAACTGCAGCTGATGAACACGACCCCTCCCCCCCGCCCCAGTATGATTTCTCCTTCCATCACCAAGGAAGTTGGAGTGTGACATCCAGCAGACAGTCCCACCTCCTGCAGCGGTGGGTCTGCGGGCTGGTCCCGAAGTTTGGTCTCTAATTAGATCCAGGGCTCTCAATATGTGGGGGCTCCAGCTGAACGCAATTTGAAAATGAATTGTATTTAATTAGGCTGTACTATTAGGGAACAGCCAGGCCCATGGAAGAATCGTGATGTGTACTTGGGAAAGTCACAAAGCAACAGCACAAAACTCACCGTGATCGCTGGTGAGATGAGCAACTGATACATGCGCTCTGTTCGAACGATGAGATTGGTGCCCACGCTGGAGAGGCAGCAAATTGTCCCTTCTCCAAGGCGCCCAGTTTTAGCTGGGTCCTGGCTCCATCTGGCCTCCGGGCTGCCTCCCCTCGGAATGGAGGGGAGTGTATTTCAGGCAGCTATCTGGAGAAATTTCTTGCATGCTGGGGCACGGTGTGGGAGCAGACACGGTCATGCCTCATTTTCCCGGGGCACGTGGTCCAAAGGGAGCCCACGGGCCTGAAGCCTGGGGTCCACGGAGCCGCTCACCGGGCCATGTGCCTCCGTGGGTCATGGTTTAAGGACCAGCAAGGAAGTAACTGAAAGGTGCCTATGTGGATACAGACGGCACAATTCCAAGTTCAAAGTCAATTCACTTCCTGACAGTTGGGACGGCCGCCAGGCCAGGGGCAGAAAACTCTTCCATCTCCAGCGATCTGACTTTATAGGAACTTGGTTCGTCTGCATAGGAATGTATAGACTTTGTCAGTCATTCACCTGTTTATACGAGAATAAGGATTCTCCCATTCAGCTGCTAGATCAATTTCTGGACCAAGGATCCTGAGAGAAGATCCTCAACTCGCCTCCTCTGTGTCTTTATTTCCCGACTGTAAAATGAGTGCAAGAAAATGTAATAGATTATTAATTCATGTGTCATCCCTCAAATATTTATTTTCAAGCGCACGAGGTAAAAATAAATGAATAATACACATTCCTGTCCTCAAGGATCAGGGAATCTTTAGAAAGCAGAGCCTGAGGCAAGGGTTAAGTGACTGAAAATTTACTGAGCAGGAGCAAGCCCTGGGCAGTGGAGGTGAGGGACCTGGAGGCGAGGTGGTGATAGGCAGGGGCTCAGGCTGCCCCGAGGGACATGCTCAGGGGGACAGAGTGGGCAGCCTGGCAGGTGTTTCCACTCAGCACGTGGACTTCACTGGGAAGGCCACTGGGAGACCCACACCCCGAGGAGTCCTCAGAAGAGGGAAACAGAGAGGAATTCTGCTTGGCTGCCTCGTCCCCTGGAAACGAGCTCCTTCCAAGTTGCCTCATCCAGCCCCTTGGTGGCTGCTCAGGAAGCCAGAGCCCACGGCACACTGTGCAGTGTTTCATCCACAGGTGAAAGTGGAGACGTGGGTGGCAAAGCACAGTGGTGTCCAAGAGGGCAGAGAGGAGCAGGTGCCTGGGAGAATCTAGGAGGGCGCATGAGATTTGTGACCCAGTTCAGGAAGACGCGAGAGTCAAGTCAGGAGGCGGGTGCTGGGCACACAGACAGCGTGAATTGTGTAGAGGGAGCAGGGCATGGTCTGTGTCCACCCCGAAGTCTCCAGGCCTGTGGGGTACACAAACCGGCTTCCAAGAAGAAGGAACGTGTGTCCTGACACCAGAAAGGTGAGAAGGATTTGGCCAGAGGAAAGGTGTGGGGTGGAGACGGTGTCCTGCGTGGCTGGCCCAGGAAGGCAAAGCCAGCCTACTGGCGGGAGAGAACATGGGCTGGCCAGAGCCTGGAGGTGTGTGTGGGGGGGCAATTGCTGGGATGCCAAGGCTTCGGCAGCACGATAGGGGCTGGATGTTACCCCTAGGGCCGTGGGGAGATCCCCCCAACATCCAGCCCCGGCCCATGGCCCTCCAGAATGGTGATCTGCTTCTCTTCCTTGCCTTTCCTCACTCCTTCCTCTGTCCGTTTTCTGTCTCCTTCCTCGTGGGCAGGGAGCCCAGGGAAATTTGGAGCCAGCCACTGTCTCCAGACTCCAGGGGTAAGAAAGTCCTCGTTTTCCCTGTGCTAGCGTCGTAACAGAGCAGCCTGGCTGCAGGGGACATCAGCCCTTTGCCAAGACCTGGCAGCCTCCTCCCCTGCTGGACCGATGTCAGCAAAAAGGAGGGCAGGGAGGTAGGCATGGACAGGCTGGTTCTGCTGTGCCCTGAAGGGCCCCGTTTGGCTGGCTGGTTGGCTAAGGAAAGCCCTTGATGTGAGACTGATCAGCCTCTGGTGGGGGCCCCGGGGATGTGGCTTGTATGGGTCCTGCCATCACCTCCCAGGCCCTCCGTGGCATTGGCTGAGCACAGATCCAGCTGATGGCCGTGGTTCAGAGTTGAACACCAGAATTTCCCCTCCCACTTCTCTGATAGCTACGGGGATTGGATCAACGATGGGCATGTGACTCAAGCTGGACCAATCAGGAATCCAAGACTGACACACCGAGCTGTTGCATCAACGAATGAATGAATGCGGACGTTCCAACCCGCCCAGATGCTCAGTCTCTGGTTGCCATAGGCAGAGTCATGGCCCCCAAAGATGTCCATGTCCTCATCTCGGGGACCTATGAATGTCACCTTACGTGGGAAAAGATGTGATTAAGCTAAGGATCTTGAGCTGGGAGATTCCTCTGGGTGATCTGGGTGGGCCCAATGTATTCCCAGGGGTCCTTGTAAGAGGGCGGCAGGAGGGGCAGCGGGAGAGGAAATGTGAGGCCAGAAGCAGAGGTGTGAGTTACACCACCAGTGTCTTGGAAGATGCTGGGCGGGGCTATGAGCCTGGGGTGCAGCAACCTCTAGAGGATGCGGCAGCGAGGACACAGATCCTTCCCTGGAGCCTCCAGAAGGAGCGCCTTATATCCGGCCCGTGACACCCACGTCAGACGCCTGACCTCCAGAACTGCGGGAGAAGAATCCAAGTGCTTTAAGCCACTAACTTCGGTGATTTGTTCGAGCAGCAAAAGCAAACAAGGACACCGTGCACATCCGCTCTCGCTGGCGCCCTCAATGCAGAGTGATGACACGTGCCCCTTGGCAGCGATCCGGGCTTGGCTCTGCTTGTAGGATCCTGGGGCGAGACCTTCGCCCTGTGCAATGTGTGGTAAGTGCGTCCCAAAGGATTTTCACGTGCACACGCACCCGTGTGATCACTGCCCGAATCGAACACCGGCGGTTTCTAGCCCCCGGCGGGCTCCCTCGAGCTCCCTCTTCGCTGACCACTAACCTCCCCGCAAAGGTCACCTCTGTCCTGTCGTCTGTCACCACCAGGCAGTTTTGCCTGCCCTGGAGCCTGGCATATGCTGAATTTTGCTCTTTCGTGCGTGGCTCCCGTCACCCGGTGGTGCATTGGTGAGACTGTATATGTACAGCATTTATCATTGCCAGCAGTGTCCCGTTGCCTGGATGAGTCACAGCGTGTTCGCTTGTTCTTCCGTTGACGTACATTTGGGCTGTTTGCAGCTGGGGGCTGTTCCGGATGAAGCAGCTCCAAACATTCGCATGCACGCGTCCGTCTGGGTGGAAGCCCTCATTTCCTGATAGGAAGACCCTGCAAGGGAAGTTGCTGGGTCACGGGGTAGCTCTGTGTTTGGTCCCAATTCTTTCTTTTTCTTTTTTTAAGATTTTATTTAGAGAAAGGGGAAGAGAGGAAGAAACAGAGGGAGAGAAACAGCAATGTGTGGTTGCCTCTCATGTGGCCCCCACTGGGGACCCAGCCTGCAACCCAGGCATGTGCCCTGATTGGGAATCGAACCAGCAACCCTTTGGTTTGCAGCCCGTGCTCAATGCACTGAGCTATGCCAGCCAGGGCCCAGTTCTTTCTTTGATGAACGTCTTATAATGGTTGCATTTCGTGGCGAAAACATTCACTTCAATTTTCCTCCAAAAAAAACTCTCCTCAGGGAGTTTTCTTCATGGGCGTGTCCCCCGAGTTCCTCTAGGTGTGGGATCATCTACCGGCTGTGTTGAGTTGACACCTTGACTGTTACGCCGTAATACTTTGTGTCACGTCCGCGTCCCCTGCGAACTCTGTGCAAATCGTTTGCAGTTTTCCACACCAGGTGCTGCTGTGACGAAGCCTGGGGTCGGCCTGGCGTTGCCCGTTTTTCCGAGATTTGTTACCCTGACTCAGGATTGAAGACGTCTTTCTCTACCTTTGACCTGCAATCGTTTCATTAGGATATGTCTCCACGCTGAGCATTTTTCAGAAGGTTTTCTTGGAATATAATGAGGTGGGGTTTTTTTCAGCATCATTTTTAGAGGTTTTTCTTTATTTCAGAGAAAACCGTTCTGTGTCGTGTCTTTGAATGCATTGCCGTGGCCGGGCTTTGCATGGACTCCCCAGGCCCCCGTCTCGCGCCGCCTGCGGCGTGTGTGTTAGTTTTGCTCAGCCTTCTTTGCTTCTTTCCTATTTGTGCATTTTATCTGACGCCTTTTCTCTACATTAAATAATAGGATTTCCAACTGTATCTGTTGTGCTCTTTGCCACCTAACATTTCATTCCTCTGTAATATAACAATGTGGTTTTTGTTTTTAATCTGTTTACTCAGCTCAGTTTTTATCTTAAATAAGATTTTGTTTGTTTGTTTTCATCATTTTGTCTTTGAGGTTTTCTATAGAGTGAAACAGCTGGGGGAAATCTTCTGTTTCTGGAGATGCATTTTCTTTTTGATTGGGCTCTTTGCTTTTTTTTTTTTTTTTACTTTTTCCTTCCTTTCCTACTTCCTTCTCCTTCCTTCCTTCCTTCCTTCCTTCCTTCCTTCCTTCGGTCCTTCCTTCCTTTCCTCTCTCTTCCCACATCACTTCCTCTATCTCTACCTTCCCTCTGCTCTGTCTGAATCAAAATTAAACATCTGCCTTCTTTTGATTATTGTTAGAATGGTATATAGTTCTCCACCTCTTTATTTTTAATGTCTGTGTATTTATATTTAAAGCAGATTTCTTGTAAACAGCATATAGCTGAGTCTGGTATATTTAGACAGTTGATACATAAAGTGATTATTGATAGAGTTAAATTAATATCTACCATATGTTACTGCTTCTACTCATTGTACTTACTATTTTTTTGTCTTCTTTTTTGCCTTCTCTGGCTTAACTGAGCATTTTCCTCTATGACTTAACTTCTCTCTTCTCTTAGCAAATCAATTATGCTTTGAAAAATTGTAGCGGTTTTCTTAGAGTTTTCAACAATATAATTACAACTAATCGAAGTCACTATCAACTAACACGACACCATTTCACAGGGAGTGAGGGTACCTGATAGCAGGGTGTTCTTAATCCAGTTCCTCCTTCTGTTCCTCCCAGCGATGCTGCCATTCGTTTCAATGTAATAACCCAATCCATTTCTGCTATTGTTATTTTGAGCAAAGTTATCTATTAGGTCAGTTATAAATACGAAAAACAAAAGATTTTATTTTACCTTAGCTTATTCTTTCTCTAACATGCTTCCTCTATGTAGATCTGAATTTTCCTTCTCTCTCAGAAACTTGTTAAAACAATTCTTGCAAGGCAGACCTGGTGTTAAATGCCCACCGCTTTTGTTTGTTCAAGAAAATCCTTATTTCTCCTTCAATTTTGAAGGATAATGTCACTGAACACAGACTGCTAGTTTGGTGTTTTTTCTTTTAACATTTTAAACATTTCACCCCCATCTCTTTTTGCTGAAATGATTTCTGAAGAGAAGCTGAGGTCATTTGTATCCTTGCTTCCCGATAGGTAAGGCATTTCCCAGCTTCTTCCCAGATTTTCTCTTCGTCTTTGGTTTTCTGCAGTTTGAATATGATACGCTTAGGTGTAGACTTTTTAGTATTTATCCTACTTGGTGCTTTCTGAGCTTCCTGGCATCCGTCATTAATTTTGGAACATCTTAGCCACATTGTCACTCATATATACTTCTTCTACTCCTTTCTGTTTTTCTTCTTCTTTTGTTATTCCATATATCAACACCTTTTGTAATTGCCTTACAGTTCTTGGGTATTCTATTTTGTTCTTCTTTTTTCACTCTTTTTTTTTTTTTTTGCTTTTCAGCTCAGGAAGTTCCTATGGATACATCCTCAAGTTCACTGCTAGTTTTCTCAGTCACACCCAGTCTGCTGATGAGCTTGTCAAGGGGGGTTCTTACTTTCCGTTACAGGGGTGTTTTTGTTTTTTTTTTTTTACTTTTGTGTTTAGCATTTCCTTTTGATTCTTTCTTGGAGTTTTTATCTCCTTGCTTACATTATCTGTTCTTTTGCATGTGGTCCACTTTTTTCATCAGTGCCCTTAACATGGTGATATTAATCATAGTTATTTTCAGTTCCTGGTCAGGTAATTCAGAAATCTCTGCCGTGTCTGACTCTGGTTCTGATGCCCTGCTTCGCCTTCTCCGTGGTTTTTTCCGTGCCGTTTAGTCTGCCCGGTAGCTTTTTGTTGAAAGTGGGATGTGTTGTACTGAGCAACCGAAACGGAGGGAAGCAGACTTCAGTGTGAGCATCCCTGCCAGCCCGGCTCAGAGCTCCCCGGTGGCTGAGGCTTCTTGTGTCCCTCTGCCCTGCCGTCTTTGGGTTTCCCTGGAAACTCCTCCAGAAATCGAGTCTGTGTCTCGTGCTCTCTCGGTGGTAATCTGCTGTCATCCCGCTAGAGCCCTGCGGCTGGGATGGTAAGGTGACAGGGCGAGAAAGTGTTTTAGAATCTTAGAATTAAATCTTTTAGTGGGCCGCAGACCCTGGGATGGGCCTGCGGAAGAGTTTCTTAGTCCTTTTTCTCCTGTTCTTTAAAGCGAGATGGAAGCTGGGGGTGGGGGTGCTCCAGTGGTCTGGTTGCCCTTGTGCAGGTCAGAGGTCAGAGGTCAGAGGAGGCTCTGATAAGGTACTGTCCTTTGAGTGCAGGCCCTTATTAAGAAGGACAGATGGTTTCGAGTCACCGTGCCTCCCCCTGCTGGAAACACAGGCGGGACTCCTTGAGGGAAAACTCCTGACGGTGTGGGCCCCTTAGGAGACTGGCCACCTGCAAGATTTTTATCTCAAGCTCATGCATACTCAGCCTTCAGCGATGACTCAGCCACCGCTCGAGGTGGCTGTCTGCTCGAGCAGCTTCTCCCCTCGGTGAGCTGTCTGTCTCTAGACCATCCGGGGTGGCCGCCTGCCCTGTGACCTCAGTTCCCTGAAGGATCTAAGGAGAGATGTTGACATCCAGTTTGCTCAGCCTCTTCCTTGTCGTGCGGATGAGGACATGACCCAGCTGTACAAGTTGGAGCAGAGGCTGGATGTCTCCTGAGCACACTTCAAAATCAAGTCGTAATGGATTTTTATGGCCAGTTACTTAAAGCCTCTTGAAAAACTCAGATCAGAGGGACAATTTGTTTCTTGCTTCAGCTTTCTGCACCGTGGCCTCCATGACCCCACAGCTTGCTGCGTGTACAGGCGTGTGACCTCAGGTTAGTCTCGGATAAGGCCAGCACTTCCCCCAGCTCAGGATGCGGGGGGTGCTCCATGGGTCAAGGGCAGGAGCCGTTTGCCCGGAGTCATGAACAGGGTGGGGCAAGTGAAGTGCCCAGGTGTCATTTGGGGGGGTAGGGTTTCGCGCTTGGGCACCAACCCTGCACATGCACAACCCTGAGGTGTGGCACCTCCCTAAATTTCGCAGCCTGGGCGCCTAGCTTGATCACCCCAGCCCTGGCCTTGGTGGCGAGCACAAGCTCCGAAGCCAGGCTCTCTGGGCCCATCCCCACCTAAGTGACCTTGGGTGAGATGATGAATTCTTCGTGCCTCAGTTTCCTCACTTGTAAGGTAGAGATAAAGCCAGTGCTTACTGGCGGGTTGTTGTGGGGTCTCAGCGAATTGATGTGGGCAAGGCCACCTAGATGGAGCCTGGCAGTTATGGGCTGAATGTCTGTCTTCCAACATCCTTTATTGAAATCCGAACCCCCACTGTGGTGATATTTGGGGGTGAGTAGGTCATGAGGGGGGAGACCTCATAAATGGGAACAGTGCCATCTTATTTTTATGTTTAAGTATATTTCATCGATAATGCTATTACAGTTGTACCATTTCCCCCCTTTATCCCCTTCCACCTTGTACCCCCTTCCCACCAGCTTCCCCCCCTTAGTTCATGTCCAGGGGTTGCGCATACAAGTTCTTTGGCTTCTCCATTTCCCGTACTATTCTTACCCTCCCCCTGTCTGTTTTGTACCTACATTTATGCTTCTTATTCCCTGTACCTTTTCCCCCATTCTTTCCCTCCCCTTCCCCACTGATAACCCTCCCTGTGATCTCCATTTCATGATTCTGTCCCTATTCTATTGTTTGCTTAGTTTGTTTTTGTTTTTATGGTTTTTTTTTACATTCAGTTTCTGACAGTTGTGAGTTTGCTGTCATTTTACTGTTCATAGTTTTTAATCTTCTTTTTCTTAGATAAATCTCTTTAATATTTCACACAGTAAGGGCTGGGGGATGATGAGCTCCTTTAACTTTTCCTTCTCTGGGAAGCACTTTACCTGCCCTTCCATTCTAAATGAAAGCTTTGCTGGGTAGAGCAATCTTAGGTGCAGGTCCTTGCCTTTCAGGACTTTGAATACTTCTTTCTAGCCCCTTCTTACCTGCAAGGTCTCTTTTGAGAAATCTGCTGACAGTCTGATGGGAACTCCTTTGTAGGTGACTGTCTCCTTTTCTCTTGCTGCTTTTCAGATTCTCTCCTTATCTTTAATTTAATGATGGATAATGTAATTACGATGTGCCTTGGTGTGTTCCTCCTTGGGCCCAACCTCTTTGGGACTCTCTGAGCTTCCTGGACTTCCTAGACGTCTATTTCCTTTGTCAGATTGGGGAAGCTCTTCCTCATTACATTTTCAAATAAGTTTTCAATTTCTTGCTCTTGCTCTTCTCCTTCTGAGACTTGCCCCCCAAAACATAAAATAACAGAAGCCCCAGAGAGCTCCTCCCACCAGCTGAGGACTCGGCAAAGAGATGGCCTCATGAGCCACAGGAGCCAGGAAGCCTCCCCGGATGCTGGGTCATCTGCGCCCTGACCCTGAACATCCAGTCTGCAAAACCACGGGAAATAAAGACCAGGTGTGCAGGCCGCCAGGTCTGCGGTGTTCTGTTAGAGCAGCCCAAATGGACTGAGACACCGGCCAGTAAAAAGACCTCAAAAATGTTACCTTTTTTTTTTAACTCTCCTCAGCTGCTCCAAGCTCACCTGCAGCCCACTGCACTGCCGTCCACTCGCCACTGAGCGGTCTGCTGGCTCTTTCCTGCACCCAGAGGCCGCCCTGCCCGTGCGCAAGGGTCCGGGCAAGTGCCCATGGCAGCCCTCCTCCATGAGCACGGGAGGCAGTGGGCAAAGCCCCCGCTGCCCAGCCACGGCTGGACACTTTTAAGATGCCTTTCACGATTCCCTTGGAGGTATGCTTTGTCATCCCTCCTCCCCCTCCCTGCTCTCTGGGCTGTCACCTGCGGGACCTGTCAGGTCTCCTCCGTTCCCAAAGCTGATGGAGGAGGAGGTGGGCGGGCGAGGGAGGGTGTGAGTTCTGGACGCAGCCTGGGGGCGCCTGGAACTCAGCGCTCTCCCGTGCAGTCATGTGACCTCTGGCGAGTGAGGGAGGCTGCTGATGCCTCAGGGGGCCCGTCTGTGGCTGGGCAGATGGCCTGCAGGACTCTGAGGGCTTTGGTGCGTCTAAGATGAGATGACGCCCAGGAAGGGCTGAGCTGGCCATGCCCTGTGCTCACTTGTTTGCCCTGCATGTGGTTGGAAGAAAATCAAAGCAGAGTGAACGGGGACTGAAACGGTGACTGCTTCCGGGGGGCCGAACGGAGCTTCCGTGCGGCTGGATGTGCCCTGACCTGGGGGCCAGTTACGTGGGCGAGCTCACCTGGGAGACCCATTCAGGCGGGCACCGGCGAGGGGCTCACGGTTCAGTGAGTGGGTCACAGCGCCACCCGAAGCTTAACAAGGCCGTCCCTCCTCTCCGTCAGACGCACGGGGGAATGCTACTTTGTCTACGTAAGAATCCTCGTTGCCCCCATGCCCACCGAAAGCCAAACTGCGTTCCCTTCAAGGGAGAGAAGAGCGATCGCCGATTTCCAGAAGTCCCAGAAGACGCTCTGTAATTCTGCATCGTCCCGGAGATGCGTGGAGCAGGCTCTCTTGCTGCAATGTTCATCAGAGCCGACACTTTTGCCCCAAAGAAAATAAACTTCCCCTTCATGATGTGACCGAGAGGCGGAAGCAGGATGGTTTATCCAAAAAAAAAAAAAAACCCCGAAAGGGATTGAGGAGACTGACTTCATGCCAAGCCTCTGTAATTTTGACTGTTCGCCGATGAAGAAAAAGATAGATAAAGCAAAATATGTCTTCTGAGCGGTGAAGAAGTCTGTCTGGTGAGGGAGATTTCAGGGGAAGAAAGTGGAGAAATTTCCCGACTTTTCCTTTCTCAGTTTGATCATTGGCCTGTGCCCTTGGTTTCCTTTCTTGCCTCTTTGCGCCGCCCGCCCCCCTTCCGCGTCCTCCCGCCTCCCTCTCTCCCTTTCTCTCTCCACACTCATGGTTTCTGATTCCTCAGCCACATCTGCTCACCTTGGGGCCCCCCTGCCTCTCCCCACCACCTCCGCTCTCCTGAGACGTCCCAGTTTCCCCCGTCGGTGGCTGCTCTCTGCCCCCGCCAGCGTGCAGACCTCACTGTGCACTGGAGGCCGCGAGCTGGGGACATTGGCCAGAAACTGCCCTTCCCCAGGGGCCGTGGTGGGAAAGAAACGAGAGCATGTCCGCAGATCCCTTGGCCAGCGTTGACGTGCCGGAGACTCTCAGTCATGGGGATGCTGAGGATGACAGCTGGTCTTCCGTTTTCTTCAGTCCTTAGGGCCTGCCTTCCCAGGGTCCCCAAACCAGGGTCCCACAGAGGAGCCGTACACCCTACTCCCCCACCGGGTTGGGAAACAGCCTCCCTCAGGTCCTGGGCTCCGGGGCACCTTTGCTGACGACAGCTGTTCCCGCGCTACCCCCTGGAACAGCCCCTCCCCGGGGCCCCAGGACCGGGGTCCTACTGCCCCAGACGAAGCCAGCTTGTAGACGTCCCCCCGCCTGCTCCTCCCCGGTCCCTGGGTTGTGTCTGATTTCTTTGCTTCGGGGTACAGCCAAGCACAGTGCTGTATCTTGGGGAGGTGGCCAAGGGACCAGGGGCTGGATCCCCGCAGAGGAACTGGCAGGCTAGCCCATCCAGAACATTCCAAAGGCAGGATGCTGACTCCTCAGTGCCTGTGAACCCCGCAGGGTGCCGCTCAGCTGAGAACAGCCCCCTGCACCCCCCACCCCTGTGTCTCCGAAGCATCCGGCCACCCATCCCTCCCTACCCCCCACCCCCCAGCCTCCTGGGCTCAGGCTGAGTGGCAGGTGAGTGACCGAGACAGGGCCCCGGATGCAGACGGACTCCCCTTCGCTGTCGGCTTGGTCTGCTGGGTTTAGAAATGCCAGCAACGTGACTGTATGAGATTGGCCGTGTTTGTGCCCCAGCGGAAACCCGAGCGACACGGTTCCTTCTCCCACCCACACTTCTGAGGACTTCCAGAGTCAGTTCCAGGCCCCGCCGTGGTGTGCGGGTTCGGAGCCGGGTGGTTACAGGAACTTGTCTGACCTCAGGAGGCCTCAGTTTGCGTGTGCTGTGACGTGCGGCTGGGGTGCCTTGTCTGTGGGGCTGTGGGGCAGGGGAGGCTCTCACGCTAAGGATGTGACTTTGGACAAACCTGGCTGTAACTGCTCAAGGGCTTGCAGGAAGGCGGGGGTAGGTGGAGAAAATCCGTGTCTGTCTGAATTTCCTCCATTCAAGGCTGGGCCCCGTGGAGACACCCACCCTGCTGGGTCTCCTCATTCTGGACCCCACTCAGCTCCGCGGTGTGCCCGCCCTGCTGAGGGCTAGTCACGTGACTTGGATAAGTTCTTCCTGACTTCATTGCCCCGCAGCGTGACTTAGAGACATCACTCACCCTCTCTGCCTTAATTTTTCCCATTGTAAAGGGGAGATTCTAATTGACTATATTGCAAGGGGTTGTTTTGATAAATAAATGAGTTAACACATGTCCAGGGCTCAGCACAGTTCTGGACATAACATGGAACAACGACTAAGTGGGAGCTATCATTGTTAGTTTGAAAATAAAGCTGATATTTTTTGCTGCCGAGCCTCGGCCCTTACCTGGTCCCCTCCCTCCTCTTCCCCAGAATGGACCCCTCTCCGTCCGAGCCACCACCGGGCCCTCTGCACGCCTTCACCGGGACACCTGCTTGTCTACAACGTCCTGGACCCGTTTCTTCTCCTCTCAGGAAGGGGGGGCTTCTCTCCGCTAAAAATAGTGCCACCTTCACCTCCCCCTGCCCAACCCCGCCGCCTTCGGGGCCGAACGCTAAGCGCTAACACGCCGTTTCTGCAAAGCCACTTTATGAAATGAGAGCAGTTGAATGCTCCCGGGTGTAGGAGTAATTATAATTCCCAGGTTTCTCTGAACGTTTTTCTAACTGGATCTTTTTGTGTCGCTGTCTCAGAATAGACACACTTGTGGGCTTTCCTGGGCTCAAAATAGTTGTGAAATAGGAGTTGCAATCGATATCTGAGTTTGGATTATAAGAACTCGGGTGCAACTTTTGATTGGATGAATGTCAGCAGCCAAATGCGGCTCCTTCTGCAAATGCGACTTCCTTTTAGGGAAGAAGCAAATTCCTGCCCGGGGGCTGTGCCTCCGGGAGGGCCTTCAGCAGCCTGGCGGCGGCCTGGGCACTCACCAAGGCGTCCACGTTGATCCCCTGTCTGCCAGGGGAAGGCCTCTGGTGGGGGCGAGTGCCCACCGCCAGGCTGAGGAGCCGAAGCGTTGGCAGGTCAGCCTCTGCCTCAGTCGGGGCCTTCTTGCAATCTGAGCTTACGCTCGGGTCTGCACCACATAGCGCCCTGGGTACGAGCCTCGGCCGCGAGGCCGGGTGGGTGGGTGGCGTTGGAATCCTGCTTTCTCCTCTATGACCATCCTGACCTTGGGCAATTGACCGCACTTCCTGTGCCTCAGTTCCCTCTTCTGTCCCGGGGATAAGCCCAGGCCTATCCCCCAGGGTGGCTATAAAGATTAAACGAGCTGAGATGGGTGCGGGTCTCAGTGAGTGGTCCTGGGTGCGATGCGGGTTGTTTATGTGGATTGTGCGGCACACAGTAAATGCACAGTAAATGTTGGAAACCCAAACTGTGCTGGAAGTCGCTGGTCCTAGCGGGGTAGGCTCCCTGGGGGACCCCAGTGATTCAGGAAGAGCAGTGGGGCGGGGCGTGAGGGAAAGAGGGATGTTCTCATCCTGGGCTCTGTGTTCCCCTTTTAGAAATGCCCTTATATGGCTCAAAAAAAAAAAGAAAGAAAAGAAAAGAAAAGCTGGCCATGGCCCCCAGCCCCTGGCGCCCAGCCCTCAGCCCCGGGTGCTGCATTTCAGCGGACTGATTTATTCTGGAAGCGGAGCACCTTGGAGCAGCTGGACTTGGGCAGGAATTGCCTCCAGGAGCCCGCGTCCCCAGCAGCGGCCCAGAGGATTGCCAGCCATGTCCCGGAAAGATAATGAACTTAACTACGTTAAAAAAAACAAAACAAAACACTATGTTCTTGATGCGACTGAAACTTTCTAGTCAGGCCATCCCCTCCCACATGCCCTGCGCAGAAAGGGAGGGAGGCTGCCTGCCTGGTCGGATCGCCTGCTGGGAGAGTGGCTGGGAGGAGCCCCTGCTGCGGGGCTGGCAGGGGTGCTGCGCCCCGCGTCGGGGGCTCCGTGGAGCGTGTTCTGGGCGCCGGTCCCCTTGTGGGTTGTCCTGGTGCCTGCACTTCTCAGTGTCTCTTACCCTCTCAGGAGAAGGCGGCAGCCCCACGCCACACGCGGAGAGAGCTCTGGAACCACAGAGCCGTTTCATCTCCCAGGGGATGCAAAAAGGGGAGGGTCAAAGAGATGCCCTGGACCGTGTGCTGAAGACCCTGGGCGAGAGCTGGCTCCGCTTTGCAGGAGCGGATTGCTTTATCTGAAGAAGACAAAACCTCTCGGGCTGGGTAGCAACTCGCCTGCAACCGGGGAGAGTCTCCAGCTGAGCGCTCGCTCCATCACTGTTGCCTCGCGTGCCTCTGAGCTGGGGCGAAGCAGGGAAAAACTTCGGGATTTTTTTTCCGAGTCCCACTGTTCGCTCCTTTGTGGCCCTGTCATTCTGCATATGCTCCTGGCAGCCTCCAAGGGCGGGGCCCCCTCTTTGCCCGGTGTCTCCGAGCGCTCGGCTACATTCAATCAGTATTTAAAGAGCAAACCGCAGGCCGGAGGCACGGAAGCTAGGAGCCGCTGTGAGAGCCAGTGCAGGGGTGCTCCCAGCTGCATCCTGCGTGCGACACGCCGTATGTACCCGAGAGGAAATGCTAGGAATCATCACTTTCCCCTCTCACACTCTTCTATCAGGTGACGTATAACTTACATGCAATTAAATGGGCACACTTTGAGTCTGCAATTTGCTGACCTTTGACAAACGTGCACACTGCATAACCCCTACCCAATCAAG
This sequence comes from Anoura caudifer, assembly GCA_004027475.1. Taxonomy (NCBI): domain Eukaryota; kingdom Metazoa; phylum Chordata; class Mammalia; order Chiroptera; family Phyllostomidae; genus Anoura; species Anoura caudifer. The sequence continues at coordinate 79,938 of PVKU01004694.1, forward strand.
ATACGGAACATGTCCAACGCTCTAGAATGTTCTGAGCATCGTTTTCACAAGACAACCCATTTTTACCAAGTCAACGCACAGACAAAATAAGCAAAACCTCTTGTTTTTATTTGTTACTACGGCGTCCTGAAGCCAGAAGCCCGACAAGCTGCTCTGGCACCTTCCATGGGTCCCCAACCCCTGTTTTGAAGCCCCCTGTCTGATGTCGAGGGGCTGGTAACTCGTGGGCTCCTCTGGCTGGCAGGGAAGGGCGCTGGGCCTCAAAGCATGTTTGCTCCAAGGGCATGTGATGTGAGCAAGTGCACTAGGAAGGTGACCGATCCCTGCTCCATCCTCACCCCTAAATCCCCAATCTGCTTCCTCGCCGAATGCCACTCCCAGGCTGTCCACTGAGATGAGCATGGGATGCTCACGGGGAAAGGAAGAGGAGGAGGAGGAGGAGGAGGTCATGAGGAGCCGGGGAGGCCCCTGCTCTGTCAGGAAGGGCTGGACTCGGAGAAGTAAGGTCTGACCCATGGAGGTACAACACATTACATCGGAGTGTCCCCAGAGCTCTTGGGCCACTGGCTGGGCTCTCCCATGCCTTTGAGCCTCTGTGCCTAGAAAACTCCTACACATCCCACAACAACCCAGCCTGAATGTTCCCTCCTTTGCAAAACCTTCTCCTGAGTCACTCAGTCAAACCTCCAAGTCCTCCCCTGTGCTTCTGCAAGGTTCCTTAGTTTCATGCGCTTATTTTTTTAAATGAAGTTTATTTCTTTAATTTCACTTTTTGGATCTCAGGTACAGAGATTTGAATAAACCTGCTTTCTGGGCTCAAAACTCCCCATCTTTCCTGGTCCCCAGAAAGCCCCCCCCCCACCCCGCCTTGCTTCTTTTATTCTCTTACTTGCTCTCACTGTCTCCACCTCCCTCCCGTCTCTGGGCTCCCTCCTCCCTGCCCAGCCCACACCCTGGACTGGATGTGCAGCCCATCTTCCCATGAGAAAAAGGCCCGAGAACCCAGAATTACACAGGACTCGTGCACTTTCGGCTTCCCTTCTCTCCCCGCCCCTGGAAATCTTGTTTTGCCAAACTTCTTGCTGCCATCTTTGGGACCCCAGGGAGCGGGAGGCTTTGAGGCAAGAGGAGAGCGTTTGGGCCCCAGATGTTTCTCATCTCCCACATCTGGGTCTTCCTCTTTGAACAGAGCGATGGTAAGAATCACTATTATAAAGTCCCAAGCAGACCAGCCAGCAGCCGCTGCCAGCACCGTGCCGCTTCCCTCCCGTTTCCGTCCCGCAGTACCGGGGGTGGGGGGAGGCTCCTGCTTCACGACCCCTCCCCGCCCCGCAGCGAGCCGAGGACAGGGGCTGCGGGGAGGGGCCTTTGAGTAATCAAGACGCAGAGTTCAAATCGCAGGGATCGTCCGAGCCGGGGTCAGCCAAGGTCTCTCACCACCAACACTTCGGTCAAAACGAGTTTTCAGGAAGAAGTTCCGCCTTCAATTATTTTTATGGATCGTTCCAGTGTTTCACATTTTAAGCGAATACTTAAACTGCAGCTCACGAAAACCCCCTTCTTGGCGGGGGGAGATGAAAACCCGGCTTTCATGTAACAGTTTCCGTCTTTGTCAGCATCTCTAACGGCAAGAATGACAGACTCCGCTTGGGAACCGCCAGCGCCGACAGCTGCGATTTATCATTGAATATTTCTGGTGGCGAGGCTGGCGGCCGCTGTTTATACTGCTCGTAAGATTTTATGCACGGCGCTGCAAGGTCCTGGGTCTGATCCTCTGGATAATTCGTTCCATCCCCTTTATTCCTGGTCCCTTTCTATTCTGCACCCCCCCACCCCCAAGGGCAAACTGAGCAGGGCCAGAAAATGGAGTCTGATGTTGCTGTATGTACTGCAGACCCCAGCCCCCCTCCCCCCACCCCCCCGCAGCGGCCCCAGGTTGCCTCCTCGGTTCAGGAGGACACAGGTGATGGGGGAGCTACTTCTCCCCTGAGCTGCGTGTCCCTACGGTCAAGCAAACCGAGCTCCACGTTCTGCCTTCACAAGGCCTTTTTTAGCACGCACGTCCCTGCCCTCAGCCTGTCCCCTCCTGCTGCCGGCTCTTTCCGGGGGGGGGGGGCTCTCTGTTCCCCGACGGAGGGGAGCTGCATTTCATCTTTCAAAAACTTTCTGCTCTACTTAAAGTCTAAGAGCATTAAACTTGGCTTTGGAGGTAGGAATGGGGCCTCGGCCTTGGATTGTCTTTTTCTCTTTGTTCTCCATGAACTTGAAATGAACGAAACACCACGAGAAGAGGGGCCTGACTCACTGGGCCACCCGCTAGGCCGTTGGTTTGTCCACTTGCTTTGTTCACGGCCATCAGCCATCGACTTCTGAGCGGGGACAGAACTGAAGTCCCAAGACGGGCGGTGATCTCCCTGCACCCTAAGAAGAAAACAGTTTCTAGCCCCCCCACACACACATATACCCACCAGGACCCAAACCGCTCTGCTCAGCGCCTGCGAATGTGCGGGGAGACTCAGTTCCTTCTGGTCACTCCGGTCCGTCCCCGGAATGAGTTCCGGTTACAGGTCCTCGCCGTGTGGGTGGCGTTCACCCTTCACCACGCTGACTCATCTGAGGGACGCAGCCTTCCCATGCATCCACCGCAAGCCGCAGCTCACAAGGCATCCCGAGACAGCGAAGGTTTCCGGGGACGGGGGTGTTGGAGGATTCACAGCCCAAAGGAACAGACGACCTTTATTTCCCACTTATTTTTTCTGGACGTTTCTCAGCCATGTCGGCAATGTGGGTTCCCATCCCCAAGGCGAGAGGCAGGGCTCCTCCGGCCATTCGTCCACTCTCGGACTATTCTTTTGTGCTTATGAAGCACCTACTGGGTGCCCGCCGACCTGCCGGCTGTCTGCTGGGGTTGGGGTGTGCAGCAGGTGTGGGGTGGGAGTTAGTGGTGGCTGGACCTGGGGACCTGGGTCGGACCACTCTACTGCATGCAGCCTCTGAGATCCAGGGCCCTAGGCCAGGTGGCGGAAGGACAAGGACAGTGTCCCAGGGGTCTGCCCCTTGTGCACCCCGTCCCGTGGGCCCCTCCCTCATTCCCTGCCCATGCCTTCCTCCTCTCAGCACACCCGCCCCTCCCGCTCCACATGCTCTTCCCTTGGACTCCCATCGCTTCGGGGTGTCTCCATCCCCAGAGCCAGCAGGGCCACCTGGCCTCGCTGGGGATCAGGACTCTCAGCCTGGGCCCCCTCCACCTTGTTGTCCCCTCAGAATTCCCAGGGCTGGGATCGAACTGCTTTACCTCTTCTTTCTGGATTTGCCCAAACCGTGGGTTTTTGTCTCCTGTGGGCCAGACGCTTATCTCCATCCACTGGCCGGAGTCTGGGGTCACACATTCTGTGTGGGGCTGTGGGAGAGTTTCCGACATCCCCCCACCTTCTTCCCCTGGCCTTTGGGGGACCTTCTTCCCACATCCTTCCTTGTGACCAAGGACACAAGCCCACCGTGGCCTCCATTTCAGGGGTCTGACTGTCACTGCCCCAGGGAAACAGGGTGCCCCATGCTGAGTGTGGTTCTGGGGGCCTCTCTCAAGTGTAACCTGGGTCACTTCATCCTGCAGGCAGAGGCCCCTCACTCCTGAGATGCGAGTGAGGTGGTGCTGACATCAGCATCTCATTCTACAAATGGGAGACTGAGGCCCGCTGGTTTGAGTAACTTGTCCAGGGCCACGCAATTAGCATGTGGCAGGGACCTACACTAGGTGTTCTGTCCTTCCCACTGCCTGACTCGGAGCTGAGCGCGGGGGGGCAGGGGGGATGTGGGGGGTCCGGGCTGAAGGCTGTGCCTGCCCCTGGCACCCCTTCCCCACTCCCCACGGAGGACCACGGGTTCAGCCTCCACAAGCAACTCTACGGCTCACCAAGGACATCCAAGATGCATTCAACCAAGATGAACAGCTCGAGTTGCCTGGGGCCCCCTTTGGTTCCAGTTGCCTTTTGCTCAGTCCAGGTGGTGGCTTTGGTGGCAGTAAACCAGCACCTGCGTGGCACTGGGCTTCCCCTCGCCCGCCAGAGTGTGATTTCTGTCCCACCCCGACCCCGGTCCTAAGACCCTCCTCCCCGATCCCAGGCCTCACTGCGATGTGAGCCAGTGGGTGTTGGGGGCCTTCAGCCTCCCCGCCCAGGAGGGGAGACCCCGGGCCCTGGCCGTCAGCCCTCAGCCTGGCCGAAGGGCCGACAGCCAGGAGTAGTCCCAGCCCCTCTCAATTGTACACTTAAACGAAACTGCTACCTCAGCCCTCCTTTCTCGACGTGACTTTTTTTTAGCTGAGCTTGTTGTCTCAAGGTTCCTTAGAGTCTCAGGAGCCCACACAAACCCCTGGAGGTCTTGATAAAACGCAGATTAGGGGCGCTGGCCGGGTGGCTCAGGTGGTTGGAGCGTCGTCCTGTACACCAAGAGGCTGTGGGCTTGATCCCTGGTTGGGGCGTGAATGGGAGGCAACCCAGCCACGTTTCTGTCTTTCTCAAATCAATAAACAGGCCTCAGGTGAGGATGTAAAAGGAGGTTAAAGTGCAGATTTGGGTTCTGCATTTCGGGGTTTGAAGCCGGTGCTGGGTTGTTTTCTCTGGTGCATTGGTTGTATTTTCTTGGTGGAACAGGAAAGAACAGCGAGGTTTTTAGTCAGAATCTGTCAGGGCAGCGTGGGGTGTGCTGTGAGCGGCTGAGGTCACGGAAAGTGGAGCTGCAGCCGGGCCCGGGCGTGGCGTCATTACCCAGCTGCCCGGTGCCTTGGGCTAGAGGTCCAGGCTGCAGATGGGTGGGTGGAGGGGGTTGGGGGGTGCCTGCAGATGGCAGGCAGGGCTGGCGGAGCAGGGAGTGGGAGCGGGGAGTGGCGCTCCCTGCCTGGCTCCCAGTTCAAGTGCAGGTGACGCAGCCCTGACATGACGGGTAGGGGGGAGACCAGCCTCAACCCACAGACAGGATCGATGGTCACTGCCCACCCTGTAGGTTCCTCCGGGGTCAGCTGAGGGTGGGGCCACTCTCTGTTTCAGGGTTGCCCTGGACACGGGACCCCAGCCTCCACCCACTATGTGCCAATAGCAGCACCCCCCCCATTTGGGATGACCAAAATGGCTCCAGACACTGCCAAGTGCCCCTGGGGGCAAAACCTCTGTGACCTGCCTGGGAACAAGGGCCAGGTCCTCAACTAATTGCCAGCGAGGTCACGGGAAGTGGGGACAAAAGCTGCTGATCCCACCCCATCCTCATTCCACTTTCAAAAGAAGCTCCAAACTGGGGGTTAGTGTCTTTTCTTTCTTTTTTTTTTTTTTCTGATTTCAAAAACCGGGCTAGCCTCAGCGAACACCTACCTCTGAGGACCAGCTGTGACTCACGCCCCGTCCCCAGCAGTGGCTCTGCGTCCCCCATGTCCAGGTCCTGAGGCTGACCCCACGCTTTCTGTCGGCTTCCTTCTGCGATCCAGGCCTCTCCTGGGTCTGGGAGAGGCAAGCCTCGCTCTTGTTCTTGGGAAAGTCCAGTGATCTCCCAAGAGTCCTGCGTGCGCCCTGGGGACCCCATGCCTGGGGGAGGAGGATGTTCAAAAAGTTTCCTGGCAACCTCAGGGAATGAGGCCCTGGGGCTGAGGGTTGCTGTCACAGTCTAACCCACTTCAAGCATCCTTCCCACTAAGCCCTTTAAGGCCTTGAAAAGAAATTGCGTGTAGTCGCCCTGGTCAGCCACGCCCCCCGGGAGCCCAAATCCCGGGCTGTGTTAGCACTTGGGAGCGAGCCTGTCTCCAGCCCCAGGACAGGAGGCAGGAAACCTGGATTCCAGTTGCCACCTGCACTGGCTCACGTGGATTTTGGCAAGATGATGAAACCTCTGGGCTTTCTTCAGTGAGGAAGTCCTGGGCAGCATTGCTTGAGCACCTATTGTATACCTGGCTCTATGCTTACGTGACGTGGCATCATTTGAACCCGCCAGGGTGCGAGCTCTGCAAAGGTCAGGAGCTTGGTTTCTGGAACGTCACAGTCTCCCCAGGGCCTGGAACTGTGTCTGGCGTGTGGCAGATGGTCCAGGAACACCCACCGAGGCGAGGAAGCCCAGCCTCCAGGCAGAGTACGCAGCAGGAAGTATCCCTGTTCTCCACATTGCCCACAGAAGGGCCACACCTCAGAGAGGGTGCGTAGTTTCCTCAAGGTTGCACAGGTAGCAGGTGGGGGTTTGGGGGGAGGATCCCTGGGCTGGCGGGAGGTGACTGATGCGGGGGCAACTTCAGTACCCTTGCCCCTAGTCCTTAATGCAGCAGATTTAATTCAAGGTCTTTTCCGAATCCCTGAATGCCACAAGTTGGGGGGAGGTGGAATATATAGGGGTCAACGTGGAATTTTTAATGTTTACGTAAACAAACCTGCCTGCTCAGCAAGCACCAGACATGCACCGAGTCAGCCCTCTCGGGCAGGTTGCAGAAGATAAGCCCCCTCCTCGGTGGCCTTCACCAAATCCTCGTCCCCAGACGAAGAATGGGGGGCAGGGGGACCCCCATTGCGTGGACAACTTCAGGGAGCCAGTCCCTAAATGCCATGGCCTTTCCCCTCTGGGTCACTGAGGGATCCCCCCTTCCTCTTTCCCCCATTTGTTAAAAAATATCTGCCCAATCTCTCCTCTCAGGCCTCCTACGAGGTGACTAGATGCTGTTCTGTTTGTAGGGTTTTGGGATTTTTTTTCTGTCATTTAATCATTTCTTGTAGAGCAGGTGCCATGGCCCTGGGAGTGGTCCCCCCCCCCAAGGTGTGAAAGGTCGAGAAGGGTCCCAGACCTCTGCTGAGTCCCAGCACAGCCCCAGGTATTGGGGGACGCCTCGCTGTGGCTACACCGTATTCTGCACCCCACCCCGGACACTTGACCTTCTTAGGAGAAAAAAAAAAAAACAAAAAAACAGAGGTGGAGAAAAGTAGCGCCTTGTCCAGGTTCCCACCATCAGTGAGCAGAGGGGCTGGGATTCTGGAAGACTGGAGAAGATTCTGGAGGATTCTAGAGTCTGGGTTTGCTTTGTTCGCCAAGCCTAGACATCCTCCCGGGAGACATGAAAACCAGCAGCTGCCGCAGTGGCTGAGAGAGGACCTGGCGCACAGCAAAGGGAGAAAGCAGGGCCGGCTGGGGGAGGCTTCGGGGGAAAGATTTAGGGGTTTATCTGACCTAAGAGGACCCGCAGGGGGGGTGCCAGCTGCAGGGGTCACGGCGACCAGTTTCTGCATTGCAAGCCCTGCCCGGTGAAGGGCTTTTCGTTACTGCTTTTCACCAATGTGCAGCTTCCCAATGGGGGGAGGGATGCTCCTCTCATCAGCCCGGTTTCACAGATAAAGACGGTGAAATGACTTGCCCAAGGTCACGCAGTCGGTGCGCTCAGGCTGAAGCAGGGCCAATCTCCAGAGCCGGTGCTCGTGGGCGCAGGGCCTCCTCTCTCTGGCCGCAGGAGGACAGGCAGCCTGGCCCGCTGAGCTTCAGCCCGAGGTCTCTGTCAGCCTGGCTGCTTCGCAGAGGCTCTCAGGGAGGGGCTGAGTCGTGACTCTGCTTTACCAGGCCCTTGGAGACCTGTCCTTTTCCTTCTGACAATGAGACAGGAGAGGGAGGCTGGCTCATGGCCCTGGAGAGGGCAGGGGTGGCTATTGAAGGACTAAAATGATCTCTTAATTACTGGAGTCCCGCCCTTGGCCTCGGCTGCCAGTCCCACAGCCGGGGGCCTCGAACCAGCCTCCAGCTGCCAGATCCGATCCATGCTAATCGGCTCTGTTTCCGGCCTGTCTCACTCTTCCCAGCCTCCTCCAGCCCCCTGGGCCTCTGTCACTCACTGATTTGGGGAACGGGGCGGGGGGGGGGTCTTATCTTTAAAGAGCAGATGGGGAAATTCTCATTTTTTATTAAAGCCAGCCAGTCTGCATAGAAAAGGTAACCCGCAGGCAGTGGCTGGAATTGCTATTTTGAATGTGTTTCCACATCTCTCCTCTGTCCAGGGGGCCTGGCTTTCTCTGTTCCCCCATCTCTGGGAACCCAGCCAAGTGCTGGCATCCTACATACCTGGGGGACGCCCTTCACGACAGCGGGGACAGACCGGCAGCCACCCTGAGTCTCTGCCAGTGTCCGGTGCCCAAGGTCAGGCTCCTGGACACTCAGTACCAACTGCACGGAATCTTGGGAACGTGGGAAAATTCAGGGCTTCCCTTGGAAGTACCCCCAACTCCATGGTCTCCATTCATCCATTCATTCACTTGCTCAGCCATTCCTTCCTATAAGCATCTTCGAGCGCTGGGGATCCTGGGTGTTCTGCCGGAGGCTGCGGAGACTGGCCCAGGCCCTGGCCCTGGAGTGGAACTGTACGTGCCCAGGAGCGGACTGTGTGTGCGGGACACGTGTGGGTGCTGGTGGCAGGCGTGGGGGGAGCGCCGTGGCGGGCACTGTCCTGCTCTGGGCTCCCTGAGAAGCAGACCCTGACACAGGCAAGGCTAGCTGCTCACTTGGGGGTCCATCCCTGGGAGTAGGGGACAGAGGTGGGGAAGGGATGACAGAGGGTAGGGGCCACTGCTGTGGTCCCTTGGGCTCAGTTCCCATGGGAACCCTGGAGGCGACACCGAGGGCAGCGGGCGGGGTGTTCACGCACCAGCTCTGATCCAGCACAGGTGAGGCGGGGGGACAGCTCGTGCTGACTGCTCAGCTGTGCCGGGAAAGCCCACCCCCAG
>PVKU01004694.1:88766-140557 GCA_004027475.1 Anoura caudifer
CGGGGGGACAGCTCGTGCTGACTGCTCAGCTGTGCCGGGAAAGCCCACCCCCAGGTGGACAGGTGAGGCGGGGGGACAGCTCGTGCTGACTGCTCAGCTGTGCCGGGAAAGCCCACCCCCAGGTGGACAGGTGAGGCGGGGGGACAGCTCGTGCTGACTGCTCAGCTGTGCCGGGAAAGCCCACCCCCAGGTGGATCCAAGCAGAATAACAGGGCGAGTGCGTATGAGCAGGGGTCTCCTCTGGGAAGTGGAGCCTTCCCCAACAGGGCTGTGGGGGGGTGAGTGTGGGGGACCCCCACGGAGATTAGCAGACAGACTGGCACAGCGAGAGGCCACCTTGGCATCGCTTTTCTGGTGAGAATGGGGTGGTGCCGGTCTGCCCTGGGGAAGGCACCCTGACGCGGGGCGGATGCTACCGGTGCTGCGGGCAGAGGCCGGGGTGCTGCCCACATCCTGCAGCACACAGGGTGGCCCCGCCGCGAAGAATCACCGCCCCGTGTCTGCAGCGCCAAGGTTGGGGAACCCCACTCTAGTGGAGAGGTGAATCTTCCAGAATGTTCCGGAAACCTGGACTGGATTCCTGTCACTGGGAGACCACCAGGCTCTGTGACCCTTTGTAAGCCACTTGCCCTCTCTGTGTGGGCTCCTTTCACCTGGAAGCCCAGTGACATCCCCTGGCTTTGTCCCGTGAGTGCTTCCCGGGCAGACAAGGCCTGGTGCCCTTACGCGAAGGAGGCTTGATAAATTCAAGCCTGATTTTACTTCACTGCCTAAAAATCCAAAGGAGAAAAATAAAATTGCCTGTGGCCTGCGGCTGAAAGAGTACCTCGTTTCTTTCTGCAAACAACTGGCTCTTAAATGCCAGCCAGGCGGCCGGGCTCTGAGCATCCTGCCCTTCAAGGTCAAATAGGTTTGTAGCCGCATCTCTTCTCCAAAGAGCTGGCATCCCGGCTCCCGGGGCACGAGCCTTTTCATGAGGCCCTTAGAATAACAAGGCGATTCAGCCGATACCTGGACAGGTAACCTTCCTGGAAGGCGTCTGCAAAGGCTCCATGGGGCAGCTCCTCCTAATTTATCTGGCCGTGTCTCCCAGCTCCATGGTTGTTATGTGATCAAAGGTCCTGGAAGCTCAAAGCAATGCTGAGTCTCCCCACCCCCCAACCCCCCATTTGCCAGCCCAGTGCTCAAGGACAATCGGTGTTGTCCCCTGGGGGGTGGGGCGGGGAGAGGGGCAGACGCTGAGTGAGGGGACTATAGCAGGTGTTAGAGCTCCCAAAACATGCATTTATCTCATGCCATCGGAGACCCCCTGTCGGTATGTGTCTGCATACCCATCACCAGTGGGGCAAGACCCTGGTGCTTCGTGGTGGCCCAAAGGATGGGCAGGGGAAGAGAAATGATAAATCATCTGCATCTTCCTCCTTAACCCCGTGTTCCCTGGAGCAGACGTTTGCCTGGGCTTGTCCCCAGCATTCGAAGCATCCCATTGGGGTGGAGAACGCCAGCTTTCCTGCCAGGGCTCCTGTTTAAGTCCTGCCACAAATTCTGCGTGCCCGCTTTACTTATGGACTCCCAAATTCTTCCCCGTGGAACCTCTGTGTGCTGGGAGTGAGTGAATGGAAGAGAGCGGGGTCCGTTGTGGGTTAAGTAAGGGCTCTGCCGCTGGGATTGGGCGGGGCGGGGGGGCCTTGGTTTGAGTCTGGCTCTGACCCTTGCTGGCTGTGTGTCTTGAGGAAATGCACACAACCTCTCTGAGCCCAAGCGAGCTCGTCTGGGGACTGGGTGCGGAAGAGCTCTCATCCCAGGGCTGGTGTGAGTGAGGGTGTGGTGAGATGCGGCGCTCTCAGGGGGTCTGGGAAGAACAGTGTAGGAAGAACTGGTGCTGATGAGTCTTTCTGAGCAGTGGGGCCAGGGAAGAAATGCAGCAAAAGATAGTACCAGCCCAGGACACTTGGGTGGACATTAGTGTCTCTGAGGCAGAAAGGAAGGACAGAGCAAAAACCCCGGGTCACATAGTCCAGGTTTCGAGTCCTGGCGCTACACCTTCTGAGATGTGTGCCCCTGGTCATGGGACAGCTGCTCCGAGCCTCAGTTTCCTCGTCTGTGAAAGGGGCATCTGGGCCGCACCCACTTCCTGAGATTGCTGGGACTGGTCAGGGAGGGACTGCTCACTCCAAGTCTGGCGTGGTGACAAGCAATCCCTAAAAATCTTTGAAGTTGTTCTATTATTTAAGAATGACCGCACAGGACACAAACTGTGCCTTTGTTTTTGCTGTAAACAGTCACACAGAATGCTTGTTCTTTATCTCCTCAGGGTCGGGCTGAAGGAGTCATGGGGCGGGGTGGGGGGGCGGGGGTCCCAGGGCATCAGCGGCTGAGAGTGTCTCTGTTAGCCCAGGGTGAGTGGGCTCCCTGCTGCTGGCCTGGTGGAGTGGTCCGATGAAGCCCTCCCCCTTGGCTCCCCGTGGCGTGGACGATGCATTACATGGTCCCAGCCACTCTTCTGCCTGGACGCTGCAGCCCCCAGCCTCTCCCAGGGCCCCGCACAGAGCACACCCCTCCCTTGCTCATCTCCCTTGTCCATGGGGAGACCTCACCCGAACCCTGGGATGTCTAGCCTCCATCCCCGGTTCTGGACAGTGACACCGGCACCCCAGCATCCTTTCCAGGTGGCTGTGCCCCTGTCCTCTCTTGGGGAGGAAGAGAAACCCAGCTCACAAAGGCAGGCACACAAAAGTGACCTCAAACAAGACACCACAAACTCAGCATGTCCACGGGGCATTTCTTCACTTCTAACAGGAACTCAGCAGGTACATGGCATCCCAAAAAAAGCTGAAAAGAATTGTGGGTTTTGGGTTTTTTGGGTTTTTTTTTTTTTTTTTTTTGGTCATTATTACTTTTATCTAGGTTTTCCGCTGCCTTAGTGACGTCTGTCGTTTTCATGCAGATCACCACAAGCATGTGTCCCAAGGTGCTGCGAGGCTCACCTGGGGTCAGTGTCCCTTTTTTAAAATTCAAAGGTGATAAAAAAAAAAAAATAGGCTCCAGTTCAGGCCAGGCCCTGACCAGTGGGGCTGAGCTGGTCGGAGGGTCATCCCACACAGCGAAGTGTTGCTGGTTCGATTCCCGGTCAGGGCACACGCCTGGGTTTCAGGTTCACTCCCCAGTCAGGGAGATCGATGGACATTGATGTTTCTCTCCCTCTTGTTCTCCCTCCCTTCCCCTCTAAAAATATATAAACACAATCTTTTTGTTTAAAGGGTAATTTAGTTTCGTTTCAACCCAGCCGAGCCCAAGGCTTTGCACCCAGATGGCTGGTGTCTCGGAATTTTGTTGTGCTGAAATTTCACTGAAATGAATATTAGGGCCCATCCTCTGGCCTTGAGAATCTGCTGTGACTCTCATCCCCACCCCCACCCCCTCCTGCTAAACCCCTCAGGCCACAGGAAGTGTCTGAGTACCCTGAGGCATTGCGCTGCCTTGAGCTTTGATGCTTTCCAATAAAGGCCATTCAGGATAGATGATTCCCTTTAGGTCCCCCTGCAAAACTTTACAAGTAAACGCAGAATCACACCAAAAATTCTTGGTCTGACCCTATGCACCAACTTTTGGTATTGAGAAAATGCTTGTATTAGGATAAAACACAAGTAAGGTATTTATCCCCATTAAGGAAAGGAGGAAAACGAAATCTTGAAGAGCCAAGAAAAAAATTAAGGGTCCTCGGAAGTGACCAAGGTGGCATTGAGAGCTCCGGGCTCCGGCAGACTTGAACTTGCACCTCTTCATTCTAGGGGCCAGACCTAGCATTCAGGAGGCGCCAGCTTTGCAGGGCCTCCCAACACCAGCAAGAAGGAGGTCAAGTGTGGAGGGGCCCGGGTCCACGGAGGTCGCTCACGTGGAGCCTGCACGCCTCTGCAGGCCCCCCGTGTCTGCAGAGGTGCCCTCAACAGGCTCATCCAAATACTCAAGTGCAGGGCAGTGTCCCCCATCTATAACAAGGGGACACGGGCCCTGACCTCACAGGACGGAGCTTTGAAGTGAATTCCTGAGAGGCCTTTTATTTCTGTCGGCTGAGGAATCTATAACCATGAATACTTTATGTCTCTCTCTCTGGGCTTGTCTAGACAACACGCGGTGCCCAGAACATGCCGGAAAACTTGGATTCAGGATCCAAAGAACCTGGGTGGCAGAGCCCAGACCCCCACACCCCCATGTCCCCTGTCCCAGCCAGGCCATCCACCCTCTGCTCCCAGGGTGATGGAGCTTTGAAATAATGAGAGACCAGGGGTCCTTCTGAAATCACATTGCAAATGGGATATGTCTACTGGGGGTCTTTGGTTTGGGTGGGTCAATTCCGAATAGCCCTCCCCAGTGACCGGGGCTGGTCACCGGAGGAAAGAACAATGGAAGGGAGACCATCAACCTAAACTCGAGAAGACCTTGAGGTTTTCTAGGAGAAACCGAGGCCCAGCGGGTGGACACACCCAAGCTCACCCTGCAAGTCAGGGCTGGACCATGACCCACACACAGGAACAGGCATTATCTCTGGGCTTCGCCGGTTCATTCATTTGCTCCTTCGCTCAGTCTGAGTAGGAGGGAGGGAGGAGGAAAGGAGGGGCGAGGGAGGGAGGGAGGGAGGGGAGGGAGCCAGCACTAGATCCGGCTCTCTCGTCACTTGTGAGGCTCCTTCCCCAGGGACCCCCATGTTTCCCTGTCCACCTCTGCCCCATTGTCCCTCCCTCCCTTTGAGTCCCTTCCTCCGGGACGCCGTCTGCCCTCCGTCCCCTAGCTGCCCCTGATCTCCACCCTTGCTCTAGGTGCGTGTTCCTCCTTTCCTGACTTCTCCCGTAACTTCTCGCCCCTCCCAGACCCTGGGTCCCAGTGGGCAGCACCAGCCACCTGTCCCACAGCTGAGCACGGGGCCTGCGCGTAGTAGGCCCTCAGCCGAAGTTCCCTGGTCCATGGGAGAATGCTGGGATTTAAAGAGCCCTTGAGACACAGGGCTTCTAACTTAGTGGGGCTCTTGCTCCAGTGCAGGAGGCGGAGCCCACGGGGGGCAGGATCAGGGGGTGCTGGGGTACAGAGATTCGTTTTGGTTTACAGCGACTGCGGGTGCCTGGCAGGCTGGGCAGGTGGGACTTAGCAGAGGGCTGGAGGGCTCCCGAGTGTTAACTCAACACCTACTTCTGCCTGGTCCACACTCCACGCCTCCCTCTCCCCCTCCTCGCGGCTCAGCCCCCCAGACAGCCAGTGCTTCAGAGCAAGCCCCCGACTTGGAGAGGGTGGGGGGTGGGGGACTGGCCCTGGGGGCTGGTGCTTCCGGGAATTGGGGGTCACAGCTGGTGAGTGGCAGAATCAGCATGAGAACAACTCAGCTGTGGGCAGTGCTTCCGTCCGGCCCCTCCCACAGTCGCCAAAATGCCTCCAGATCACCCTCCTCCAACTGACTGTGCCCCATGGGTTAGGGAAGAACTCGGGGATGGGTGACTGGGAGAGAGGAGAGGGGGTGTCACATCCTGGGCCTAAGTCTGTGCATCTGATAAGTGCAGTAATCCTCAGAATTACCCCAATACTCATGCATGCACACATATGCACACACCCATGTGCACACGTATACATGTGTAAACATGGGCACACACACAGCTGACTCCTGCCTGGCCCTGGCTGGCAGCTCGCTGTCTAGACAGAGCTGGGAGCTGAACCATCCCCCCGGAGGGAGGTGGGCAGCTCAGGGCCTCACGCACGTGCACACGAGGATGGTTATGAAGCCGAATCAGCATCCGGGGGATGCTTTGATCGCCGCTGGGGGGATCCTGGGGCACTGAAAGGCCAGGTGGCCGCGTCCCGCTGTTTGGATCCCTAGCATTCAATCGCCGTTTATCTTGGAATTAAGGAAAAAGCAGCCCCCAGTGACCTTCCTTCCTCTGCGGGTGGCTCCACGTGGGTTTCCTGGAGACTGTGATGTGACTTAACCCCTCAGACGTCCACCCCTCATCCGAGAGCCTGGATGTCCCCCATGTCCACCCCTTTGCTGTTGGCTGGCAGCCAGCCCACGGCACGGTCCCCCAGCTGGATGCTTGGGTCCGAATTCAGAGATGCGAGGGTCTCCCGCACAGCGCCCCACCGAGGCTGTCTCAGACAGGCAGGAGGGAGGGGGCATGTGTGGGACTGCTGGAGCTGGCGGCTGGGACCTTAAAATATTCCAGTCACATCGCCGGCGGCAAAGCCGTAACCCGGTGCATTGTAACAGAAGGAGAATTTCATTTTGTTTTTGAAATGCTGTTGTTACACACTCAGGGAACCCACAAAGGCACCTTGGCGGCGCAGGTTCAAATAAATACCTGAACTCGGAGTGCAGCAACATTTACTTAGCAAATGGCATTTTAATGCCGCGAGTCGAATTTACATACTAATTAAAATTTCCCTTTAAAACATGGACACTTTTGGCCTCTCAGCCTACCCACAGTGATGAAGATGAAAAGATTTTTTTATCACGTCCTGTCAAAGGGAGCTCACCGGGAAAGGTCGGAGCGCGCTTGCAGCGTCCTCCCGCCTCCCGGGCTTCCCTCAGCACCCGCCACCTGCGCCCTGGTGACTCGCTAACCGGGCGGGGGTCCCCGGGGCCACACAGGGGTCTCCACAGGGAGGAGCTGAGGTGGGCAAAGGGGAGACTTGGCGGTCTGGTTCGGACAGGGTCCGCTCTAGGCAACACGGCTCCTGGTCCTCCCTGGTCCTGGCAGAACAGTAAAAAATGCCAAGGCCACCCCAGCAGGAGACACCTGGGTTCTTTTTCCCAGGGAAGCTGGTGCCGGGAGAGAGGGAGAAGGTGAGGCCATCTCTGATCCCGCCTCTTCTCCCTTTCTTCCCGCTTCCTTCCTAAGGTTCTCTGAGTAGCAGCCCCTGCTGGGCTCTAGGCGAGTGGGGAGGACCCAAGGGTCCCACGTCTACCTAAGGCCACACTGACCTTCCATCGGCTCTGGTGCTTGTACCAGAAACGCCTCCTTTCTCACCCGCTCCCAAGCCCTACGCCAGCGAGCGTTTGCTCCACATGTGAACTCACGCTCGGTGCTTCCAGATCTTAAATTCTAGTAATTCCGGTGTGTGTGCACGGTATCTTTCCGGCTCTAACCTGCATTCCCCAGGCGGCTGGCGAACGAGGTGAGTCTCTTCTGCTTTGTGTATCGGCCCCTGGAACGTCCTTTATGATGGAACGGCCTTTTCAAGTGTTCTGCCCACCTTTCTGGGGGTTCTTGTCCTTCTTGATCCGCGGGACTTCTTCTTGCGTTCGCTACACGCCAGCCCCTCGTTGCGCATCTGTTGTGAGGACGTCGTCCCTGTTCTTCTCTGATTGGCTGCGTGTGCTGGGTGGTTCGTTCCTAATCACCATGTAGTCCGATTCAGCAACCTTTTCCTCTTCGAATCCTGCTCAAGGTTTCTTCGCCTACCCCAGGGCGTGACGCTCGCCCCCTGTGTTTTCATCTGGAAGCCTGGCTCTTCCTCCTCTACCTTCAGATTCACAGACACCCTCAGAGCTGCCTTTTGCACATGGTGTGAGGCAGAGGCCAGGGAAAGCCTGTCTGAGTCCGGTGAGCCACAGTCGGTGGTGGATCTGGGGCTCATCGGCGTGGCTCGTGGTGCCTGAGAGAGCCGTGAGGAGGGGGCGGCTCTCTCCTGGGGGCCCCGAGAAACCCCTGCAGGGCGTGAGGCAGCACAGGCAGCTCAGGGCTAGGTCAGGGCTCGAGGAGAGGCCGGGGCTGCGTGGCGGCCTGAGTGGTCTCGGTGAGCGGCCCAGTTGGCCCTCTGGGCCTCTGACCACATCTCCTCCGAATGTCCTGCTTGACCCGCTGGCTCCCCTCCCCCAGGCCCCTCTAGTAGGCCACCCTGACCGTTGTTCTCTCCACGTCCTCCACCCCAGGTGGGCTCTGCCTGGTCAGTCCCGGGACCAACCACACCCTCTCCCCGCCTGCTGTCTCCTGAGAAGCCAGTCCTCTCCTTCAGCCGGCTTCTCCCCTCCTCCCTCTAAAGGCACCTGCCACTCTTCGTTGTCTTCACCGACCCAGCGGCGGTCCCCAGCCCCGAAGGGAGCACTCACTCCTTCACCAGACCCCTGCTGTGCTCCCGCCCACCCGTGAAGTTGCCCAAAGCCATCCTCCCAGGGACCCAGACTGAGAAAGGCCATCAGAGGGAGCCGCGTGGGAGCTGCTGCCAGGTTGTGAGGCGCCGGGACTTGGTGCCACTGGCCCCCACGCCTCACGGACGGGGCTCAGGGCCCAGCGCTTCCGCACCTGCAGACAAGACCCTCCCAGCTGGCTTTCGGGGAGGGGCCACCTCTGTTCAGACAAGGGACCCGTCACGGCAACAGGTGACAGGAACAGGGGCCCTCTGCTTTGGCAGGGAAGACAACGCTTTCACAGTTACTAAAATAGTCCCTCATCCATCCCCATCCGATCCCACCTTCGGCGTCTGCCCCTGGAAGGTGAGCTCCGGGCTGGGACTCTGAGAAGAAATGGCAGGTTTTCTGGTCGCAGAGCACCCCACCCCCAAACACACACACACACACACACACACACACACACACACAGTGGAACATTCCATTTCTTCTGAACACTGTTTTTTTTTTTAATTGATGCTCTTAAAAATATAGGCGGTCTGGCATTAGGAATTAGCATTTTCCAGCAGTCACACGGATAATGAGAACCAGCTGAGGGTCTGCTTCGGCAACGCAGAGCACCGCCAGGAAAGGCTCTCCTGAACTCGAAACCAAAAGAACGGCCCTGCGCATAAGTCAGAAGCCCATGGCTGCGCTGTCTGCCTGTCTGTTTCCGCTTAGCGCAGCGTTTTGGGACAGCCAGCCCTAGCTCTCTGCTAGGAGAGTGTGCAAATGCGATGCGTGTGGACAGACGGGGCATCGTTTAAATGTCTGCAAGTATTGTCTTCTCTGCCCAAGCTGAGGAGCCCCTTCCCCGGCTGTCTGTTGCTGCACAACGTCCGACCCCAAACATCACGGCTTCAAAACAACAATTCATCGTTATTACGTGCGAGGGGGGAGGTGTGGGTCGGGCGGACGGGGCGCAGCAGGCACTCACACATCCGGGGCCTCAGCTGGGGGGACTCGCGCGGGGGGTGCTGCCTGGGTCGCTCTCCCTTGCTCTGCCTACATGGTTCTCCGTGTGGGCAGCCCCCAGGCCAGTCAGATGGAGCACGTCTTTCTCACACCCCGCTGGCCAAATTAGTCACAGCCCAGCTCAAATTCAAGAGGCGGCAACACGCACTTCACCTCTCAGTGGGAAGAACATCGAATAATTTGTAGCCATTTTTAACCCCCCCGAGCTTCATGGTACCTGTGGACGCAAAGGACAGAGGTGACAGATGACAAGAATGCAGCCAAAAAATAAGCAGAATCCTCGGGGTGGTCACAAAGGAGAAAAAAAGCAGAAAAAGCAGCAGATTGCCTTTAGAGGTCCCACGAGGACAGAACAGCCGTTCACCTGTACATTCATTTACTTATCACTCATTCATTCGAAAAAGGGAAGACCTACTATGCGCAAGCACTGTTCCAGGGGCTGCAGAGACAGCAGTAAACAAGCCAGATCGAGTCCTGCTACCGTGGAACTTACCAACAGTTGTCAGGGGCAGAAGGCATTAAACACATAATCGCTAAAATATTTAACCATCCGAAGGCAACATCACGGAACCATAAAACCACGCCGTGGGGACTGGACCCAAGCAGAGAGTCAGGGGAGGTTCCTTTGAAGAAAGGCTATTTAACATGAATGTAAAAGACAAGTTGGAATTTTCTGGGCGAGGAGAGGAGAGAGAAAGCATTCCTGGCAGAGGGAACAGCGTATGCAAAGGCTCAGAGGCAGGGGGAGAGAGAGCTGGGTCTCGGAGTGCAGGAGGGGTACAACGTGGCCCAGCCGTGTCCCAGGCCTGGCCGGGCAGGGGGTGAGGACGTTGCCTGCCCCACCATAAGGACAGTGGCAAGCTCTCTGAAGGCTTCAAGTGAGCTTTCTGAGCTCATCCTGGAGGCTCAGAGAGGAAGCCAGGAGACCGGGAGGATCTGACTGCGGTTGTCCAGGTGAGAGGGGATGGGGCTTGCTCCAGGCAGGTGGGCGGGGCCTGGGGCATATTCAGGAGGTGGCACTGGCCGTCCTTGCTGATGACAGGCAGCTTGGTCACGGGAGGGCACCGACAAATATTCAGGAGGAGGTGAACAAGGAATGATGGGTTGACATCAGAGACAAGAGGGAGGCTTCGCGGTGGACTCCCGGGCTTGGAGTTTGAGCCTGAGTGGGTTTTGGACCTGTGAGCGGAAGAGTTTGGTGGGAGGCAGGGGAGGGAACAGGCAAGCTCCGGTTCAGACCTGGTGAGTATCTGTCGTCCTGGGAGCAGTCACCTGTTGCTCCCAGGACGGGGCTCTTTGGGGCTGTAGGGGTCGCTGGGGCGTTGCTCCTGAGCATCGGCTCTGGGACAGGGACCGTCCCCTTGTTAAACCAGACACCTGGCCAGAAGCTGGCTCCCCTTGGAAGGTGGGCTCTGTCCTAGGAGAATGAGCAGGGGAGGAGGCAAGGGCTAGACTGGAGCTTTGAGGTGCCCTGCAGGGAGCTGGGACTCCAGCCCCCACGTCGTCTGGTGATGCCAGTGTCAGCGGGTCACACACCCAGCCCTCCCGCTGGGCCTCCGGCCTTCACTGCCGTCAAGACTGTCCACGGTGGCTAATCGCCGCCCAGCGTTGGCTGCGGGGCCACACTTCTTCCCCCCCCCCCACGCCTTGCCTTTCTGACACTGTGACCCATCGCCCAGCAGCGGCAGGAAGGAAAGGCAGCTGGGTTCTGGCTGTATTCTATCACCAGGAAATGCCAATTTCTGTTGTTCTTCTAGAAGGACAAGAAGCATCGTAAGAAACAAAAAGAAACACGCACCCAAAACAAAAACACGAACTCCAGTTCATTGTTCGAATCAGCACTGTCAGCGTACGAGGCGGTTTCCGCGCTCCACGCAGTTCCCCCCTCCGGTCCCCCTCCCCTCCCCTCCCCTCCCCCGCTGCCTACCAGACCTGTCCTTCTGCACCCCTGTCTATAATGGTCCGCGAGCCTTTGTCTGATCATTGATGTCGGCTGCGTCGGCCTTTCCCCACACCCCTCAGTGACGGTTAGTGAGCTCCGTGGTTTCATCTGAGAAATGGGAGCAGAACACTTCTCGCCTCCCAGGTTCGTCGTGAAAACTCAACGAATGTGCGATGTTAGTCCGTCCGGGTCCCTGGCGTGTGTAAGCCCTGCACCCTTGCCGCGACATTGCCTAAGCTGCTGCAGGCCCAGGCCCCGTCTCCTGGGCCCTGCAGGAGAACGGACACCTTCAGACTTGGGCCTGACTGTGTCACATTCACACCCGTGGGGTCTATGAGGCGCAGGGTCCTGGCTCAGGGGCCCAGGGGAGAGGTGAGCGCTCACCAGGGGCGCTATTGCAGTCCTGGCTTCCACGCTCACCCCCACCCCCTGCACTGGCCAGGTGACCTCAGTCTCACCTTCTCCTTCTCAGAGGGCCCTTGCTCATCGCCCGTCAAAGCAAGAGCTTGTACAGGGGTGGGCGTGAGGAGCCCCTGCGGGTGACGGGCAGTGCTGGGTGGGGACAGGCTGGGGTCTGCCCAGCTCCCTCCGAATTTGCCCTTCGGTGTAGGCACCAGCCAGGAAACAGTAAAGCACCCCCCCCCCCAACCCCGGGTGGGCAGCATCCAGCCTGGAACCCAGCACGGGACGCAGGGCAGCGAAGGGGAAGCGGCCTTCCTGTCCTCGCAGAGCCCTCCCCGAACTCCCAGCTCCTCCTCTGCTCCCGCCGCGGCCCAGGCTCCTCTTTCCCGGAACCCGGCGGCTCTGTGGTGTCTGCCGATGCCCGTGTCCCCCAGTGGGACGCTGAGGTCCTCCAAGGGGAACCGTGTCTTTGTCACCTTGGGTCCCGTGGCCGGCATGACGTCGGGCCTCGGAAGCTGGTGAGCAGATGCGGACAGAGAACAAAGGTGGGGCAAAGGGGGTGGACTCCTGTGTGACTGGCCGGTTTGGACCTGGGACCCCGGGCAGCTCTGCCTCACGGGTCGGCCTTGAGTCCTGCGCACCTGGTGAGGTTGCGTCTTCCATAAACGAAATTGAGGGGTGGGGGAGAAGAGCAGGAGATTGTCAAATCAATAGGCAACTATAATATATTTTGGCACCAGTCACCAAAATGTACCGTAGTCTCTGGCATACGGAAAAAACCAGCGTGTGGGTCTGAAAGCATTAGCATTTCAAAGTGCCGAGTCCCAGCCCGCCGGGGGAGAGGGGGTTCACTCTGAGCTGGGTCCTTGGGCCCCCACCGAGAGGTCAGCCTTTGGCAGCAGAGACGGTGGCTCCTCCGCGGCACCCGTGTGTGTGGATGGCCCTGTCTCGGGCCTTCCCAGGAGCCGTGAGCGGAGGCAGGAAACAATTCCCCACCTCACCTGCTGGCACCAAAAAGCCGGCTTGGAGTTGCCTTTGCAACTGCAGGTCCGGTGAGATGCGGGTGTTCATTCCAAGCGGGATCTCTCCTGAAAGGAAGACACGGAAAGCTGAGGCTGAGGCTGGGGGGCGGCAGGGTGTGCGGACGCCACGTCCCGGGCAGCTTTCCAGATGGGAGGCCTTCGGGGAGAAACTCGTCTGGGGATCCGTGTCTCTGGCAGGGGGGCCGCCAGCCACTTGGCCCCCAGGACTAATTCACTGACTGACTGAGATGCCTAAGGACCCCCATTCTGCCGTTCCAGACGTACGTGGGCACAGTCAGCAAACCACATTCCACGTTCGATGACAGACTCATTTGCCGCTGACTTGATGGGGTGTCCGCTCTGCCCAGTCACCAGAACTACCACGAGGACAGCGAGGAACCCCACACACTCAGCTTCCCTGTCACCTCTGGGCTCCAGTTGCTCTCTGTCTGGATTCCCTCTCCTTTCCCCAAATTGCCCCTCTTTTAAAGACCCCTCTGCAGCGATGTGCCCTCCATGAAGATGACTGAGGTCTCATTTGTCAGTCAGGGTTCTCTCTGCTGCAAGGGACAAAAACAGAAAACAAAAACAACCCCACTTGGCCAGCCGCACTTGGACGGACCCAGGACGAGAGGTCGTGGCGGTCTGGGAAGTGGGCAAACCGGGGCCCCTGGTGTCCAGGGCTCTCAGGAGCGCCCTGCCCGCCCCTCATGCATCCCCCCTTCTCATCCCACAGACAGGAACTTGGTGAGACCAGGGTTCAGTCCAGCTCCTCCGAGGCTTTGCTTGATGAGGCCCACCCTGGGCTCCGTCCCCATCCTGGTAAAGTCCTGCTGGGGTCTCACCAAGTCGCTGTAGGAAGACTCCACCCTCCGCGTCTGATCTCCAGGCTCCTGGTCCCCACCACCCCGCAGGTGACGCCTCCTCGCCTCCGCTGCCTTCCGCGAGAAACCTGCCAGCTCAGTTAGCCAGAACCCGTTTGCCCGGCGTTACCGCTCGGTCACTTCTGTCCTCTGACCCCGCCCTGCTCCTTGGCTGCCAACCCACTTTCCCTGAGTAGCTGGCACTGGGCACCGTGCTGCATGCGGCGAGGTCTCCTCCCCTCTACTTCAACAGTCGCTGAGTGAAATCTCTCTTTCCTGCTGTGACGACCGTCAGCTCTGGGTTTCTTTAACAGTATCTTAGAGTCTCGAAGGGTTTAATGTCCCTGGGAGCCCGAGATAGAAATGCTCCACTCTGTGCGCTGAGTGTCTGTCCCCATCTTTGGAGAACGATGTATTGCAGTGGCCGAGCCTGCCCCGAGGGAGCGAGGAAGGACCCTCTCAGCTTCCTCCACTGTCGACTTTGCCAACTGCACCGCCCGTGGGTGTGCCGCCGGCAGGAGAGACCAGCGCCATCACCGTGGGTGTCACAGAGGGGTGACACGGCCCCTTTCTGAAAGCCTGGCAGAGCCGCGCCCAGGATGCCTTATGGTTGTCAGAGGAGGGGGCTCCGGCAGCGTTTCATTACCGTGCCAGCTGAGCCTGCCAAATAGAGACGGCAAGCTCCTGGAGCAGGCGTGTGCCAGCTGCGCCCTCAGCAGAAGACACCAGCGTTCTGGCTGGGCGCACACCCAGCGGGAACCCGGACCAAGGGAGGGGCAGCCTGTCCAGGCAGTCGGCTCGTTACGAGCAGGCGAGGATACGGCCCTTCAGTCATGTCAGGAAGCCTGGCCAGCAGGAGAAGGGTCCGGACCAGGGCCGGTGCGGCCTGAGGGGAGAGGCAGGAGGCGCCAGGGAGACCTCGGTGCTGACCCAGCAGGTCTGCCTAGCTTGCAAAACCCAGTGACACACCCGTCCCCGAGCAATGCGCATCGATGTGTCACCAGGGCTCGCGATGGATGGACTTCCTCAGCCTTTCAGTTCTGCCAATCAAATCCCTGGCGGAAAGGTCACGGCAGCCGAGCTGGACGGCTTCCCTTTTCAGGGTTGGTCAGCCTAGGGCATCTCACCTGCCGTGATTAAGCAAAGAGGAAATGAATTGCTGTCCTCCCCCGGGCCGGCAAACCTGGGCCTCTCCCCTGAAGAGGAGTCAGGTGGCAGCGGCCACCAGTTCAGTCCCTGCAGGCGGCCGCACAGCTGGTCCCCGGGGAGAAGGGCTTTGTGATGCTTTATCTTCGCTGGGAACCAGGTGGCGGTTGCTGGGAACCAAGCATGGCTGAAGGGCTCTTTATTGCGTGCGTCCTCATCCACCCTGCACCGATAAATTCAGCGGGACAGCACGCCAGCTCCGGCAGGATGTGATCACTGGCACTCCAGGCAAATAATCGTATCTGACGGCAATTTCGCCAATAAACCCTGCGAAATATTTGCTGCCGGTGGAAGGTGGCGTGCACGGGGCCCTCTGCAAAGCTGGTGCTGCACGGGCCAGGGGTGGGAAGGCGGGGGCTGAGGTGGGGAGGGGGAGACTCGATATGAGTTAAGTGTGCAGGTGTGACCAGCCTCCGGTTCCGTGTCCAGGCACCTCTCGGGGGGAGGGGCTGGGTGAAACATTTGCCCCAAAGGCGGTGTGGAGGCCTGTGGGAAGCCTTGTTCTCTGTAGCGAAATGGGACTCCTGGGTCTCAGGGATACACCTCCTTGTGCCCCGGAACGTCAGTCTTGTTGGCCCTCGGCTGCAGAGCAGAGTGTGAGAGGGAGGAATCCCACTGGCCTGGCCGTGTGCCCACCTCTTATCCAGGAGAACATGGGGCCTCTTCTCCCAGCTCCAGCACACAGTGGGGCCACACCGGCCCATGCTTCAGTCCTTGGACGTCACCTGGGTTCTTCCCCACCCAAGCCTGGTCCCCTGCTTCTCCTCCATGAGATATGCTGCAAACTCCCTTTCACCCACGTGAGCCAGAGCTGGTCTCTGAGGCTGGCAACCCAAGAACCGCACCTGGTGTCATCGGGAGCCTCAACTTTCCTCACCAGCAAAGTGGGCGTAATAGCTCCCGGTGACTATTGTCACTGGTGCTTATGAGATCCGTGGCTAGTGCTGGGTCACAGGCTCTCAAACGTTTTGGTCTTAAGACCCCTTTATCTTCCTAAAAATGAGTGGGGGCCCCGGAGAACTTTAGGAGGCTTGTATCCGTCAGCATCGGCTGTGTGAGAAGTTGCAGCAAACAGCCGTCCCGCATGAGGGTCACCAGCACACAGTCTGTCTGCAGGAGAGGAACGGCGTCACCCCCGTCACGCAGCAGCTGAGCTCCGCGGGGCCCTCCTGAGAAAAGGAGGGTGACAAGGGCTCACGATGGCTCGGTGTTCTGAGGACGAAGGTTTTGACCTTGTGAACCCCCCGAAAAGGTCATAGGAAGCCGAGGAGCCCCTGGACCACAGGCTTTGAGGATCGCTGGGCTCAACCCTCAACCCCAGGCCCCCACGCTCTGCTGTCCCTGGTGCACCTCTCACCAAATGCACCGGGAATCTACGAGGTGTGCTTTCCCATCCGGGGCAGCTCAGACTTCAGCTCGCCCCAGGAGTCTCCTGGAGAGTCGGGGAGCACGGATTCCCGGTCCCCGCCACCCGGGATTCTGACTCAGCTGACCGCGGTGGGACCCGAGACTCAGCGTGGGCCACAGCGGGAGCAGGATGGCCCTGCCCCAGGAACTCAGTCCACACCCAGACAAGACTGGAGTTCTAATCAATACGAAGTTTTAAAACCAAATGTCGTCTGGTCTGAGCTCCCTTCCCCCGCAGCTCGAGGCAGGGGTACAGGACGCACGGGGCCTTGCAGGGCCTGGTCAGCCACCTGGAGACACGTGGTGGGGACCTTATTGGTGAGGACGGGTCTGTACTGGTGTTGGGGTGTGAGCCGGGCAGAAGGGTGACCCCGCAGGCTGCCGGAGGCCCATGGAGGGAGGTGGGCGAGGGGATGAGGAGCTCCGTTAGAAGGCTCAGGGTGGCGGAGGTGAGAACAGTGGGTGAGAGGCAAGGTAAGTGGACCTCAGAGGCATGATGGGGGAGACCCGCTGGGGGAATCAACAGGGCCTGGTGACTCTCTGGGGTGCAGTGGTCCAGGGGAGCAACCGCTGGATGGGGGGGCTGTAGAAAGCCCTCGTTTTCCAGAATTCTCGTCCTGACTCAGGGCAGAGCAGGTGAAGGGCTGTGGGCTGGAGGTCTGGAGAGAAGACCGGGAAGGTCACTCTGCATTCACCTCCCGCACCCCTCCCCACCTCAAGGAGAGTTCCGTCTGCCTTGTTCGCCCCAGAGCCCTATGTGTCCCCCACAAGGGGATTCTGAGTCGCTCCGGAAAGCCCCGGGGAGGCCAGGACGCGGAGCCTGGAGCGTACATTAAATACACGTGCGTGAGGCCAGCCGCAGTCAGAACAGAGACCAGAGCGCATATGGGGATGTGGCTGTGGGAAAAAAATATTTATAAAATGGCTTTTCCCAATGTTTAATCTACAGCAGACACATCTTGTGTTAATCTGTTTGGCTTGGCGTTCGCCGTGGGGAGACGCCTTTCATCGCGCTGGCCTCCCTGAGTGGAGGAAATGGGCACTGTTAAAAGATTCAAGCATCTGTGACTCGGCTCAAAAGGCAGATCTGGGTGGGGGCTGGGGGACGAGCTGGGGTGGGTGGCAAGGACCGAGCGGGAGGGAGCTTGGAGGCTGGGGAGGGAAGGACAAAGAAGCCCGCCCGCCTTCCCTGGGGCTCCCGCAGGTCGCCCACATTTTCATTTTCATCTCGGGGTGGCTGCGTGTTTCATTTTCCCTAATGAACCGCGGGCCGTGGTTCTTTCTAGAAAGCTGTGCTCGTGACACTGCTCACCATTGAGGAATGGCACCCCACACCAGCTCCTCCCTGTGGGGTTTCTGGGATTTTGCAGAAGAGGAAAGAGGGGATGTGCTTGACATCGTAGATGTTTCTTCTCCCCGCCCCTACCCCGTTCCTGGGCTCGTGGCACCCTGTCCCTCTCCACGGTGTGACCGCAGCTACATTTTACACTTTTCACGTCATTATTTCATTAACGTCGGCCTCCTCCCCGATGCGATCCGACATCCACGCAGCAGTAACCTCGTGCGGGCCTTCTTCCAAGCACTTTGTATGTTTACTCAGGTGTCTTCAGAAAAACCTCTGAACTTGATACTATTCTTACTCCCTTTTAACAGAAGAGGAAACTGAGGCACAGAGATGTTAAACAATTTGTCCAAGGTCACTCATTAGAGAGAGGAGGAGCTGAAATTTGAACCCAGGCATTCTGTCTGTGTGTCTCTCCATTTGTCCATATATCCATCCACCCATCCACCCATCCACCCATCCATCCACCCACCCATCCATCCACCCATCCACCCATCCATCCACCCATCCATCCACCCAGCCACACATCCATCTACATACCTATCTGTCTATCAATCATCCATCCACCCATCCATCCATTCATCTACACATCCATCCATCAATCATCCATCCACCTGTCCATCTACCCATCCATCCATCCACCCACCCGCCTGCACAGAAGGACAGGAGTCGCGTTGCGCTGCTCACTGCTCCAACCCCAGGTCTATCTAGCACACTTGTAAGTATCTGCAGGACTACAGGACGAATCCTGCCTTGTCCTCTGCAACAATTCCCACAGCAGGACTTGGGTACCAGCAGGGGACAAGGAGAAGGAAGCCGTGGCGACCTTCACTCTCTAGTTCTGGTCAAGGTGGCCTCCCCCTTGACGTCTGCCTGTCATCATGCATGTCCATGCCGATCGCCCTGCCTCTGGTGTCCTTGAGGCACTGGCTCCCAAGCGGAGACAGGAATAAGAGCCTCCCCTTAACCCTACGTCCCTGGGCCCCAAAGCAGCAGGAAGAGGGCTCTTTCCTCCCTTTAGTCCCAAACCACTGTCCCCATGCACAGGATGGAGATGCCTGGTAAGGTGTCCCAGCCCTGCCAGGGGGATGGTTAGGTGACCACGCACGCCAGTCTTCAAGCACAGGTGCAGACGAGGGGCATCTCTTGGCTCATCTGAGCACGTTCACTGAGACCAGATGGACACCTGCCCGAGGTTGTCCCTGGAGCATCTGGTCCTGCCCTTAAATGAACCTGGAGGAAGAGCCAGGCAGGTCCAGCTTGCACTGTGTCTCAGGCCCTATGACTCCGCTCCAACTACCGAAGCTCCCAGAGCCCCACTTCGTTCACCTGTGAAATGGGGGTGCCCGCGGCCCTGCACCCAGGGGGTTGCTACGTGTGTACGACGCTGCAGACACCGTGCTCGGCAGGGTACTGGCCCTCTGGGGCGTGTCCCCTGACCTTTAGCTGCGGCTGTTATTAATGCGAACCTCTCGGCCTCAAACTGCTATTTTCTGCCCCGTTTCCCCTTAGGAGCCTCTCTTTCAGCCCCAGCTGAGAAGGAAATGAGGAAATGAACCTGACATTCACTCTACACATCACCCTTCAGGAGGACAGACCTCATCGAAATGTAATTTTCCCCCCATTAATCATCCACCCAGACAGCTCTTGGCTCTCCAATTCTCTTAAGCAAATAACAACCAAAAAAAAAAAAAAAAAAATCTTTTCTTCCAACTTGAAGTGCAGATTTGTTTAATAAAAGCAAGGCATTGAAGCAGTTATCGCCTCTCATCTGGTTTTCCCTTTCACAACTCACAAAGGCTTCAAACCCCTTCTCTCTGTCTCTCTCACTCCATCCCGTGTCCCATTCCTTTCTCCGAGGCCACACGCACACGCAGGATGGATTGTGTCACCGAAGGCCACAGACGTCTCCGTGAAGCCCAGCTCTGAAAAGCCACTCTGCCACTGGGCTGCCCTCCCCCCCACCCCCAGCAAGTATTCCCTGAGGGGGCTTCCCTGTCTCTTTATTCTCAGCTTTGCACTTTCCCAGTCATGTGGCCGTGCGGCCAGACTCACAGAGGGATGGGGCCCAGGGGAAAGCGTGGCTTTGGAACCTCAGCCCAGGGTTCTCATCCTGCCTCAGCCATGTGGCTTGACCAAGTCACCACCCCTCTCTGGCCTTACGTGGTGTCAAAGGTTGCCGTTGTGGGATGGACAAATTCAACAGCCATTTGCCGATGCCTCCTGTGGGCTGGGGCCCGGGGACCCGACAGTGAACACGCCGCAACCCGAGGCCCCTTGGTACTCACAGTGCAGGGCCGGTTACTGAAGCACTGAAGAGGTGGGGACTCTCAAAATGGAAATTGCAGAGTATGGGGACCCCCCAAACCACCCTCACTTTGACACCAGCTGCAAGTTTGGGATCCCCAAGAGCACTCTCAGTTTTGATAATTCATCAGAGAGGACTCCGAATTCACGGAGAGCTGGTCTACTCACAGCTACCATCGCAGGATTCAGCGGAGGGACACTCCCTGTGCCCCAGCGTCCCCGGTTTTTATGGGGACTCGGTCGCACAGTCATGGTTGACCCCCCAGTGGCTGTCCTCTGTCTTCAGGCCCTCTGGGGGGCGAAGCCGATACCGAATGGCCCCAGAGCCCCAGCTAAACAGATACACTCTGCCAGCCAGGGCATCTCCAAACCTCTCTTTGGGCAAGGCTAACCCTTTACTGCCCAGAAGCTCCGTTGCAAAATCTCTCAAGATGCAAACAGCCACCTGCTTCCCCCGCTCCCCTTCCGGCCAGGACAGCCATGCTGGCACAGGTGCACACTGCTCTCCACCCCAAGGCGTCCCCTGCAGAAAGGGAGAAAAGGAGGACACCAAGCTACCCGCCAGGTGAGGGGACACTTAAGCAGCGGCAGGCCCCTCGACACAGTGGCACGCTGAGCAGCAGGTGGACGGGCACCGCTCTGTGGGCTGGTGTAGACAGAGGCCAAGAACACCTGCTGAGGAGAAGGGCTGTTTTCAGATACATGATGCTGAGTGGCTGCATGGCCCTGAGCCACCGGGGTGATATCTTGACCTCCTCCGTGTCCTTGTCACTGAAGCGGGGCTGTGCTCTGCTCCGGCCCGGCCTTGCTGGGAGGAATACAGGGAGCCGTGTGCAGCCTTCACGCACCGTAAGGGTCACACCAGGCAGCTCTGAGCTCCTCTCCACAGCTGCGTTCTCGGGTCCCCACAGCGAGGCCCTCGGAGCAGGAGGTGGATGATGGCTCTTCTGCGTGACACTTGTTACCCGGCAGGTGCTCTGACCACTGGGTCATTCATTAGTTCTTTGACAGACGGCTAGATGGGATCATTCATTCATTCCTGTATCTACGATGAGGCCCTGCAGGTGGAGTTTCGGAGAGATGAAGGCAAACAAGGCTTTTATCTTCAGAGAGCTCCTGGGTGGAAGGTGGACTGTGGACCGTGTCCAGAAACAGGGGTGCACTTGCCCGAGCTCACACCGCATATCGCGAGTGCCCTGCTCGCAAACAAGATGGACTCTGAAGTGCAAGTTCAACACTGCCGAGTTGCTGGTTAGGCTCAGTGGACAGGAACAGGGACAGGCATACCTGGCCAGACAGCCTTGAGGTCTGACCATGGGAGAGGGTCGGGACTTGGAGGACAAGAGAGACGTTTAGTGTACCCAGGGTGCAAAGGCCGTGAGAGAGCGCACGGCGAGGGGCAGGCTGGGGTGGTCGGCAGGGTGAGAGGGGGCAGGGCTCACGGGCCAAGGTGAGGGGGGACTTTATCTGAAGGCCGTGGGGAGTCACGGGGTGGTATGCAAGAGCCGTCAGGTGCTCGAAAGGTTACAGGTGAGAGAGGAGGCAGGAAGCCTGGAGGCAGGGCAGCTGGGGCCTACTCGTGCCCTAGCCTCCTTCTGGGCCTCTGCAACCTCCAGCCGCAGTGAGCTGCAGCTGATGGCGGGGTTCGCTCCCTCGGCTCCTCCTGGCCTGCGAGAGCTGATGGTTAAGTACTCAGTACACCTGGGAGCCAGATGGCACATTGCTAGCTTTGTGATTGGCCATTGAGGGAGTATTTACACCACAGAAATGGGCAGACACTACAGGTCAGGACTCTCCTCCTCCTGACCCTGCAGAGATGGTTTCCCAGCTCACCACCGCTTCCTGGGACCTCCGCTCCCTTCTCTGGAAAAGTGCCCTCGACAAGGGGAAGCCTCCCTAGCCGTCCCCCCTCCCCCGCACCCACCCCACACCGTCCGCCGCCAAGGGCATCCCACAGCCCATGACTGACCGACACGGGGGCCTGAAGACCTTGCCTCGCGTTGGGTGGAGTTAACACTGTGGCAGAATTCACAGTCCAGGGATCCCCCCGCCCCCGATGCGCGAGGCTGGACTCTGGGCGAGACCCCACTCTTGCCTGGCTCTTTCTCTGCCAAGTGGTCTTCCCAGCATCCTCCTCTTCCCCCACAGGTTAAAATCACCCCCTCATGGCCCAGCGCCTGCCCAAGTCAGCGTTCCACAGACTCTGGGGACAAGCTGCTCTTTCGTGCTCTGGACCAGAGGTTTTCAGCAGGTGTGCCGCGAGGATTTTAAACCATGCAGTACCTGACCCCGTACCCGAGTCGGGGGCACTGACCCCTTTCCCCTTAGATTGCCACATACAACAATGACAACAGCCAACACGACAGCAGCCGTCCGCTGTGAGTGCCCTGTCTTGAACCATAAATATATAGGTCACATAATAAACCTGTATCTGATTGGTCACATGTTATGCTTAAGTCTGATTGGTTAATTCTTGGTACCAGAAATCCTTATTATATGCAAGTCCAGGCACCTGATTTAAAAAAAAAAAAAAAAAATCACTTGGGAGCCCAAAGGATAGGTAATGACTATTATTTTTTTTTGTAAATCAATCAAAATTATACCTATTTTTGTCAGATCGGCAAAAAATCTACTTTTTGCCGTGCTGCAGAATTTGAGTCATTAGTTTATGTGTGCCGCGCGACGGAAAAGGGGGACCATCGCTGCTCTAGGTCTCGGCTTTGATGGCAAAGCTGCCCGCACCCCCAGCGCCCGAGCCCTTAGAAGCGACATGAAATTCTGTTTTGAATAACAAGCCTTCGGTTGTGGGGTGATCTCACGGTGGAACCACTGCGTCAGTCCCGAAGAATGCTCCTGTGTCCCCCCGCCTCTCGGGCGACCCCCTAGATGGAGGCCTGCCCGGGCAGCGGGTCACAGCGGGTCACCAGAGAGAGGGCAATTAATTTTTACAGCCCTTCACTGCCAACGGCTGCCACATGCCGGGATGAGGTCACTCCCGAGGCTTCGTTTGATCTGTGTCAAAGATTCTGGAGAGGCACGCCTCCCCAGTGAGCCGGGTCCGCAGATTTGGGAGAAAACAGCCCCCGAGGGGAAGTGGGCCCGCAGAGCTGCCTGATGGGTACCTGGAGGGGTCAGCAAAGGCCGTCCCCAGACACTGTGGGGTCATGGGCAAGTCCCTTCCCTTCCCTAAGGCCTCCGTTTCCGTGTGCAGAACACGCAAAAGCTTCAACTAGGCCGGCATCTCCAAAACTTGTGTCATTCCCGACTCCCCGCTGTCATTTGGACTCCCGCTGTCCCTGTGCCCCAACGCGGTCACCGCCTTTTTCCTGTAAATCACCTCCCGTTTTTAATCACGTGTAACGAATTGGAGAGGACGCGTGGTCTCACCATCGTCAGCGGGCGTCAGTGTTCCTGGCCACCGATAGAAAGTAAGGGCAAAAGTGAATGTTTAAAAATTATGATTGTCAAACGATCATTTCTGTATTATTGGGGACTACTGAGAGATAATGATTTCTCTGCTTACGTGACCCACCTCCCCTGCGGATGCTGCTGCCCTGCCGGTGTAGGCTGGGAGGCTCTCCCTTTGTTCGCGAACGGGGCTGGAAATGTCAGGAGCTGGAAATGTCAGGAGCTGCTAAAAGACTCGAGGTGCCAGACGAGGTGCTTCCCCGACCTCCCCAGAGGGGCGGAAAGGGGGTGATTCTCACACCCTGTGAATCAGTTATTTTTATGCCACAGCTTACTCCGCCCACGGTCACCTCATCCTCCACCAGGGACCCTAGGCTGTGGAAAACGCTGGTTTCAGCCTCTCCTAAAAATCTAACTTCGCGCAATCATTTGGAGCTCAAGAACGCTTCTAGAGCCTCCTTCCGGGCCAGCTCAGTGCTTGGCTGCGGAGCGTCCAGACAGCCTGTCACAGGGCGGATTCCCAGACCCACAACAGAGTCAGAACCTCGGGCCGGGACCCCCGGCGGTGCCTTTGTTACAAAGGCCCCTTGATTAGAGCCTGGGGCGCTCAGGTTAGAGAAACAGGACAACGGACCCAGCCTTCAACGGGGGAGGGAAAGAGGAGCTGAGAAAGCAAGGATCACCCTGGCCAGGGTGTT
This sequence comes from Anoura caudifer, assembly GCA_004027475.1. NCBI lineage: Eukaryota > Metazoa > Chordata > Mammalia > Chiroptera > Phyllostomidae > Anoura > Anoura caudifer. Next base: position 112,488 of record PVKU01004694.1, read on the forward strand.
TGTTGGTCCAGACACCAAACAGGTTGTGGGTTCGATCCCCAGTGAGATGCCCAGGGAAGGTAACTGAGCGATGCTTCTGTCTCTCACATCCGTGTTTCTCTCTGTCTCTCTCTCTCTCAAGTCAGTGAGCATATATACCCTAGGGCGAGGATTTAAAAGTAAGCGAGGCCCCATCTGAGTTAGACTTTCGCTGCCTGCTGCTGCACGCATGTGCAGATAAGTGCTTCTCTTCGGGGCACTTTCCCCCAAATCCCCAGCAAATCCCTCTGGTCCTCTCCTCAGAACAGCCTGGAACCAACCCACTGTAACACGCACCCAGGAGAGACATTGTGGGTTGAGTTTTATTGACGCCAAGCAGCGAACATGTGTTGTGTCCCCAGGAACGGTGAGGCGTGTGCCAGGTTGAGGCGAAGTGACTGGCATGTTTGAGGAAGAAACAGCTCCTCCAGCCGAGGAGCGTGAGCCCAGAACCCGCGAGCCGGACTGGCCGGCGTCCTTGTCCCTGTGTCTCCGTGCCCCGGTGAAAACACCTCCCGCCGGGAGCTCTCGGGGCTGCCCGCTCGGCCAGCGTAAACTTGGAAGTGGGCCTCGCGTTCCTGCTTCCTCGCCAGCCTCCCGGCAGGCCTGCTGGGAGTGTCTGGTTTATAACCAAGACATTTCTCCTGGCTGCGGAGTCCGTGAACACAGGGCCCCGTGGAGCCCGGAGGCCTGTCACTCGGCCGCCTTCGTGGGAGGGGGGCGGCGATCTGAGGGCAACGGCAAGGTCGGGGAGCCCGGCCGCAGGCTGGCTCCCCGAAACGCAGACAGACTCAAGGCAATGGGCGATGCTTCCGCATCCTGAGGACGGCCTCCCTCCCTCCTAAGGTGACTCAGAGGATGGAATGTCACAATCTCTGCAAGACACTGAGCACAGAAAATATCAGCAAAAGCTACCCTGGGCCGGGTACTGTGCCCCCGGATTCCTGTCTACTCAGAACCTCAAAATGCGACCTTAATAGATTGCAAATAGGGTCTTTGCAGATGGGATTAAGTTAAGTTGCGGTCGGACTGGCCTTGGTTGGGCCCTCGATCCAGTGACTGGTGCTAAGAAGAGTAGGGGACACCGAGACAGAGGGACACAGAGACAAGAAAACAGCTCCCTGGGCAGCGAAGTCTCCTCCCTGCCAGTCTCCAAACCGGTGCCGTTTGACGTCATCCTGGAGTCATTCACAAATACGGGCCCTGAAGTCAGAAGGTCCTGGTGGGGAGAGGCTGTGACATCATCCCTGGGCAAGGTCCTCGGTCCCTAAAAGGAAAGGAGGGAGGTGGGGGGGGGGGAGGAAGGAGGAGGAGGGGAGGAGGGAGGAAAACAGGCTGAGAAGGAAAAAGGAAAACCTCTCTGTAAGTCGGTTTTTATTTGATTACATAAGCACCAAAGTTGGCTGCAAAAAAACTGAAGGTAAGAGAATCTGTTAGTCCCCAGCCTTTGGTGAACGTGAAACGTCCTGGGAAAATGACTGAAACTGCCCATTCGGGGGGTGACTCGCTGTCCTGGGGCCACTGGGGCAGGGGCCCGCGGGGGTGCACTTCGAGGAAGTGCTGATGGACATCAAGTGCAAGGGTGACCCTCCTTCCCACTCAGGGGTTATTTTGCAGGGGAAGAACTCATGCCAAGAAAAGGCCGGCTCTGGCAGCAGGGAGTGGGCGTGGAGAGAGAGCCTTGGGGGCCGGGGCCTGCGAGCCCAACACCGCCACCGCTCCGGACCTGTCCTCTTCCAGCTCGGCAGCTCGGCTTCGTCGGGACAGGACGCAGAGGAGAGTCAAACCCACGTCACGCCCCTCCCAGGGCCCTCGGACTTGTTCTGTGCGGGCCACTCTGAGAAGTACGGCGCGCCCGAGTTTGAAACCACACCGACGTCCGCACCTGCTAACAATCGTGCTGCTGCCCGGAGCTGCTGACAGGCCCCCGGAGGACAGCGGCATTGAAAATACAACAACGACCTGCAGGCTGGAGACCACGGGGAGTGTCCGCAGCCTTTGCTGCTGTCACTGAAGGCTGGCGGATGAACTTGGCGGGACCCAAGTTCGAGATTCCCTGGGAGGAAGCTCCGTTCCCATTCCTGGTCGTGGAAGTGGGAATTTGTCCCGCAGCCAGCCCCAAACGTTCGACCTCCAAGGATGTGGCTCTCCCCCGTGTCTGTGCAACGGTGGCCATCCTGTTTGCTCCTCCCAGGGGAGCAGGTTGTCTTGGGGGGTGTCTTTTTGGCTGAGGGACACTGGGTCGTATACCCTGAGAGCAGGACAGCCTGGCACCTTTGGGGACGGCTAGGGAAGCTCAGCCTCAACCTCTCGGTCGGGAGGACTTCAAAAGGAGTTTCCTGCTGCAGCAGAGGAACCTGCAAGATATTCTGCTCAGTGAAATAAGCCAGTCACGATAAGACAAAGGCTGCATGGCTGCTTGTACCTGAGGGACCCAAGGAGTCCAATTCACAGAGGCAGAAAGCAGACCGGCGGCTGCCAGGGGCTGGGGTGGGGCTGGGTCAGGCTTTCGCGGGGGCAGAGCAGCAGCGAGGGCCAATGGGGAGGTTCTGGAGGCGGGTGGTGGTGACGGTCGCACAATGGCGTGAGTGTGACGAATGCCCGTTGAGCCGAACACTTAGAGAGACAAATGTTATGTATAGTTTTCCACAATTAAAAAAAAAAAGTTTTCCCTAAAAGCACTTTAAATTCTGCAAGCACAGCCCCTTGGGGGTTAACAGTGGAAACTGATTTGTCCAAAGCTTCCATCAACTGCTGGGAGGTTTCAATTCTGTGTCAGGAAGCCCCAGTCACTGAAAGTTGGGGTCCTGAGTCTCTCCAGTCCTTGTCACCCCATCCCAGGGCACCACCCGCACCGCGCCCTTTGCCACCCCACCGATGGCACCGCCGAGACCACAGCCCCACCAGGGCCCGTTCTATCCCACCCACTGGGTGGGAATATCTGGCTGTTTCCATTTCTGCATTTTGAAAAGGCTCTTGGCCTAAACCGAAGCCAAGTGTGCGTCAGGTAAATATTTGCTTTGCCTCTCTGTGCTCCTGGGAGACCAGGCCGGGGGCCAGATGAAAGAAGCAAAGAAAAGGGAATTTATGCACTGGGAAAAATTGGGGCAAGAAGGAAAAACCAGATGTTCTGCCCAGCTGTTCCGGCCGCAGCCGGTCGAGGAGAGGAGGTGGAACCCCCGCGACGGGAAACGCTCCCTACAGTCCCTTTGTTTGTGTGGGGAGGGAAAGGGGGAAGAACCTGGGCTCAGAGTCAGAGGACTCGGGGTGGGGACACGCGGAAGCTGGAGACCCGGCAGGAGGAGGGATGGCCGTCAAAGTGGAGACGGGTGGGAGTGGCTTGGCCTCAGAGGGGCAGCAGGCAGGAGAGCGGGCCTGCCAGGGCTGGTGTGACCCCCTGGGGACCCTAACTCTGTAGCCCGGCGGCCGCGTGCATCCTGGACCCTGCCACCCGCTGCCTTGTCTTCTCTGGCAGGTGACTTCAGCTCTGTGCCTCCGTATTCCGAAACGCGAAATGATGCTAGTGCTGGAACCGCCCATGTCGGATTGTTGGGAAGATTAAATTAAGCCGATATGTGTGAGTCTGAGAGGGGGTCCTCGGCCCGCGGCGAAGGCAGTGTGAGGGTTTCCCATGGTCCTTGTGATGGCCACCGCTGCATGGGGGACATCCCAAGAGGCCCTGCGTCCCTGTGTTCAGGGGCCTTGCTATTCATCATTTGCACCCAGGGGCCAGCCCACCGTGGGCCACACAACTCCCAAAGCTGGACAGACCACATCACATGAAATGGAAGCAGGTGAATCTGGGACGCCCCCTACCCCACCCCTGCCCAGGGCAGTTCGAGCCCTCCCCTGTCCACATTCCTGGCAGAGCTGGTCTCCCCCAAGGGCCACCAGTCAGGCACTCCTGGGGACCCTAGCTGCCACAGAGAAACAGCGGTCAGAATTTTCATTTGCACCTTCTCTGCGAATTACCGCCTGGTCTGATTTATAATTCATAGTACAATATTTATTTCTAACAGGAAATTAATTTTGGGAACTCAGTGGGTGATTAAATTAAATTGCAAAACCATTCCACTAGCTTGGGCGGGGGTGGGGAGAGGGGGGTGTGGGTAACCAGCGATTATAGTTGGAGATAAACCGGGAAGAGGTCGTGGACAGTCAGGGAACCGGAGTCAGAGGCCAGGGTGCAGCGCCCGCGGCTCGGAGAAGAGGGCCGGCTCCTCGGCCCTTCCCCGTGGGGCCGCCCAGCCCCTCCAGCCCGACCTGTGGAGTTTATCACCGAAGGAAAGAAACACTCATGCGAAGAGGTTTTGCGTCTGACTCCACACTTCTCCCATCCACCGTAAACCAAGTATCGGGATGGACCAGAGGGAAGGTCCACATCGTGGTGTTGAGACAATTAGGTTCTGTGGCTAAGGGACAGGCAGAGAGCGGTGACACCTTACTTCTGCGTGTGTCGAGGAGGGTGTCTCTGGAGGAGATCGGCATTTGACTCAGTATCCGTGTGAAGACAGCAGCCCTCCCCAGGCCTCGGCCAGGCCGGAGTAGCACAGGTCCAAGGGCAGGGGCAAGACCTCACCACCCGTGGTCAGAGTGAGGTAAGGCTTGGGGTACACGGAGGCGGGCCTCTTGGGAGCAGGCAGCTGTTCACAGATGGCCTTCTGGCCGGAACAATCCGCATCCCTCCCCGACTCGGAGTAAACTTGTCCCTCCCCCCGATCACGGACTCTCATCTCGTGACGGCGTCCGCTCAGAGTCCAGGGTCTCGTCATCCAGGCCCTGCCCTCTGACGAGGCTCTTCATCTGCCCTGTAGCTTCTTGAGTATTACTGTTCCTTAAACTCTTAAAACCAAGGAGACAAACTTCCGTCTGCGTCTCCTGCCACGGAAGACACAGGGGACGGGGAGAAGCCTGGGAGGCGGAGAAGATGCCCAAGGTCACGCTCGGGCCACTGCGATCGCAGGGATGCCTGTGAAGGATTAGAACTGTGGGGACAAACCCACAGTGCCCCGTTCGGACAATGGCCCTTGTCACCTGTGGGAGGAGCTTATAATCGGGACTCAGATTTGGCCACTGAGTCCAAATGCCCTTCATGGACATCTCGGAGAAGGGGAAACTGAGTCCCAGATTGGCGGGGAAGACCCTGTCCTGGCCCCGGGGTGGGCTGTGGCAAGGACAGCGGAGAGGGGAGCGGAGTGTGGCCAGCAGGTGACAGGCCAAGGGCTCTGACTCTTGCTGGTCGCTGTCAGGGAAGAAGCGCCAACTGCCCCAAAGGCCAAAGGACTCATTATGCGTTGGCTCAGGCCCGAGACGGTGATTTCCAAATCCTGGCTGAGTCTCCCAGAGGGGCAGCCAACAGCCTGCGTATCAGGAGCTGTCTGCTGGCCTCAGTTTTTATGGGGAAATAATTTCCCCTGAAGCGTCACTAAGATGGGCCCACCACGGTGGACGACATTGTGGCGAGAACAGTGGGTGGGCACTCAGAACACCGGAGCTCCACCCTCGGCCTCGCCGCTAACCAGCTGGCAACCGTGGGCAAGCCGCTTCGCCTCCGTGGGCCTCAGTTTCCCTCCTCTGGACTGAAAGCCACACGTATAGCCAGGTGACGGTTGGTACAGAAGCATCAGCTGTGACAGCCAGCACTTCAGTGTTCTGCCATAGCCCTGGGCACCCCTGTCCGGTGTGTCCACCGCGAGCCACTGCTGGACCTTTGGGCCTCAGCCCAGCAGGGATGGGCCAGGAAGGGCCAGAGGCAACACCTGGAGCAGCAGCCTGCAGCAAGCAGGTGGGAGCGAAGGGCCAGAGCCCAGCTCCCCCAGCCCTGGGCACATGCATGTACACATGTACACACACGTGCATCGGGCACAGTGCCTGGCCCCTCACAGGCACTGAGCAAACCCTCCAAACGGGAGAACGAACACATGAAAGGCCTCCGGCCCCCAGCACTTCCCTCGTGTCCCCCGCAGTTTGGAGCATCCCAGTGCCCACAAGTCAGCCTGGCGGTGGGGACCTGGGGTCACCCGAGAGCACATCTGCTGGCAGGAAAGGGCACGGAGCCCCTCCTCTTCCACTCCGCCCCTCCCAGAAGGCCGGTCCGTCTCAGCGGGGTCCCCCACCCCTCACCAGCTCCAGTTCTGGGCCCCTGCCCCAGCCCATCTGTTCGGCATGTGTGAGCATTGTCAGATTGTTTGAATAAATTGTCACTCTGATTAAAATGTTTATGTCTGCAGGATGACTCGTTTCTGCTAAATGGCACCTAAATAGCCTCACATTTGCCGTAGATAGCTGACATCTGCGTCTGGCTTCCCCGCTGACCGCCATCCCGAGGTCCGGGCCCACGCAGGAGCTCCCGGTCCCCTCCCTCCCACTCTGCAGCCACTCGGGGCTTGCATCCCTGTGGGTGGGAGGGAGAACGGTACTGGGGGGTCTCGCCCACCCTGCCTGTGACTAACTTTGTGGGTAAACACACACATGCACGTGCACACACACACTCGCGTGCGTTCAGTTTTCCTGAGATGAGATTCAGATGATAGGACCCTGTGAGCCTTCTCGAAGCTGCTCCAAGTTAGCAGTCTGCCAATAGCTCGCAGACGAAGGACAACCCCCACGGGGCTCAGGCACTGCTGGGCTTCCAGGTTTGGCAGGTGAAAGTGTCAGTCCTCAAGTAGGAGGCGGGACTTCCTCCTGGGGCCCCTCCCTCTGCAGGAGGGGTGGGAGGGTGGGCGGATGGATGGGTGGATGGTTGGATCAATGGGCAGATCGATGGATGGGTAGATAAATGGATGAACTAATATAATAACGATATCACCCAATGAATGTCTGCTGGTGTATGTGTGACGTTTACGCTCCTTATTTCTCAATGATCGTATTAGTTTTTCATTGCTACGTGACATGTCAGCACACACTTCGTGGCTTAAAGTTACCTCCCAGCTTCCATGGGTCGGGAGCGTGGGTGAGGCTGAGCTGGATCCTTCACACAGCGTCTCACACACCCGCAATCAAGGTGTCGGCCAGGCTGCCTTCTCATCTGGAAGCTGGCCCTGGGGACATGTTGTCCGCAAGCTCATTGTCAGGGTCGTGGTTGTAGGTGGTAGCTTTCGTTTCCTGGCTGGTGGAGGGCGGGGCCCTCGCTGCTTACTGGCTGTCAGCTGCAGGCCACCCACAGCTCCTTGTCACTGACCAACTCTAGGGGCCGTTCACAGCCTGGCAGCCTGCTTCTCCAAGGCCAGCAGGAGTCTCCGTCCCATCTGCTCAGCTGGAGTATTATGTACTGTAGCCCACTCAGGGGGGTGACAGCCCTGGGCTTCTGCCTCCTCTCGGTCTCCTCTGAGCCCCATCGCCCAACCCCACAGGGCCAGGGACCGCCCCTCAGTGTCCTCACCTGTACAATGGGGCGGTTTCCAGCTCTCCCTGCAGGCGGCTGAGAGAGGAGAAGGGGACATGATACATGAGGAGGTCGGGACAGCACCTGGCTTTAAAGAGCACCCACTAAGTAGCCAGGGGCGATGTCCATGCGCTGCCACCCAAGAGCCCACCCAACCACCTGCCATTGCCCTCAGCACCAGGGCCTCTCAGCCTCTTCACCACTACCCTCTGGGGACGGGTGACTCCCAGTGACGTGAGGGGCACCCTGGGCCTTGCAGGGTGCTCAGCCATGCCCTCAATCTCACCCCCCTGGAGGCTAGGAGCACACGCCCATCCCCCACTGGTTGTTGACAACCCAAGAATGTCTGCAGACTCTGCCAAATGCCCCCTGGGGGTGGGGCTGTCCCTGGGAGAGATGCATGTGTGCACACGAGCCAGACAGGACCCACGGTGGGCGGGGGTGGAGGGGAAGGGCCCAGCCTGTCCTCAGGTCTGGTGGGAGTCCGAGATGCGGCGGAGAGGAGAGGGCACTCCAGCCCGGGGCCCAGCCCGAGGGCCCGTGCGGCTGGACCAGAGTGTCTCTCCAAGCAGGTGCTCGGTCACTGTCAGGGGCTGAGCCAGGCAGCAGCACACACGTGATCTCTGTCTCTGCCTGACCCTGCCTCCCTCACCCCAGTTTTTACCTCCTTCCCTGTCGCTACCATTCCAGATGATTTATGAAGAGTCACTGATTGGGGCTTCCCCAAACACGTGTTTCCCAGGGACACGGGCACTCAGAAAGGCCACCTCACTCAGAGGAGTTTTTGCACAAATGCCACGCTGGCCCCTCCAGCAGTCAGACGCCCTTTCCAGTCCCCTCTCCCCTAGGACTGAGGCCCAGCCCCCTTGGAGCACTCCACCAGGGGAATTCCACAAGGGGGATGCTCCAAGGAGGCTGCCATTTACTTCAGGGTTAGCGTGTGGCAGCCTCATGCAGTGTCTGAAAATGCTGTCCCCTAAATCCCCCGGACAGCCCTCGGAGATCGGGAGGTTATTACCTTCGTGTGGTGGAGGACGACGCCATCTCTCATCCTCTGTCAAAAGCATGTGACTCTTGGGGACTCAGAGCCACAAAGGTGGACCAGCTTCCTGCACCTCAAGTCCAAGTGCCACCCACCCATCTCAGAGCAGGAAGGTGGCTCTGACTACAGGAAACGTCCCCCTGGGCCAGGACAGCCCCAGGCCCCTGGGCTTTCCTTGGACAGGGAGGCTTGGTGGGAATGCTGGGGACTGGGGCGCAGATGGGACCTTCTTTGGGACAAGGGACAAGGGACAGTGTAGCTTGGATGTGGTGCTACAACCTCCTGGGTCTTGATCCCCAGTGGCTTTAGCCAACACCTCTCCGGGCTCCTGGACGCCAAGACTGTCCACACCTCCTGCGGATTTCTCCAGGGCTCAGAGGAGAGAGCTGGGCCGTTCAGGGCAGCAAGAAGGCAAGCTCTAGGGACATCGGAGGGCCGTGCGTGGAAGGAAGGGGCCAGCTGGGGAATCCAAGCTTTATGACTGTTCTCAGGGGCTCTGGGGACCAGGCCGCCATGTGGCTTTCCGAGCCTCCGCAGCCTGTCCATCCCTGTGCGCGTGTGAATGTAACGTACGATCTCGTGAAAGATGTGCAGGTATGTGTCACTTAAAACCGTAGTGGAAAACGTCTTGATTTTTCCTGGTGATTCCTCACTGATAAGAGAGCAACAGTATTGCCCTGGCTTGGAGCGTTGTCCTGTACGCCAAAATGTTTTGGGTCCTATCCCTGGTCAGGGCACGTACAGGAGGTAATCTGTCCATGTTTCTCTCACATCGATGTCTCTCTCTCTCTCTCGCTCTCGCTCTCATCCGTAAACATAGTCCAGGGTGAGGATTTCGGAAGAAAAGAGTGTGACGTTATTAAGCAGTAATCACACGCAACAGGTTGCTGAGCCTGGAACCTACGGAAGTCTCTTCGCCGAACACCTGCAGCCCCCCTAGGGAGGGTGCGACGACACCCCCATTGTACATGTAAGGAAACTGAGCCTCGGAGAGGTTGGGTAACTCGCTTGACCCTGCAGACCTGGGCAGCTGGGTGGGCATTCCCTCCGGAAGCCCCCACGTGGGGTGTCCGGCTCTTTGTCGGCCTGAGAGGGGCGGCCGTGGTCTCCCCAGCATGAGGTGTGCACACCCACGGCCTCTGAGAGGGATAACCAGGGCGAGTCCTCTTGCACAGCAAGGAAGCTCATCCGTTCAGGTCCCTCGCCCTCCAAGGAGGAAGTCTCCAGGCAGCTGGGGTGCCTCCACTCCTTGTTTTTGTGAAGAAACAACCACCACACACACACACACACACAAAAGCCTTGTGTCCAGTCCTCACAACCGTCTCCAGCCAGACCTGAACAACTGTGTCTTCTCTGCCCGTATTTTAAGGTCCTGCTTGTATGTAGCAGGTGATACTGGCTTCCTCAAAGACTCCTGTAACTATACAAAAGTTCCTCTTTAAATACATTTATTTGATTTATGAAAGCAAAGCGACTCAATTTAGGCAATCTAGGAAATAAATCGTAGTTGTACAATAATTATTGAGGTTGAGTCAAACCTATTCAGGCCCAAGTTTTGCAATAACAAACAAGAAGGCTGCCAAAGAGGGGAGAGAAACTCAACCAGCCTTCAAGGACCTTACGGTCTAGTTCAAGGCTTCTCAATCTGGATGTTACAGGACAGACCCGGGGTGGGGAGGTGAATGATGTACTATTACCGAATGGACCCACCTTTGTGCTCTGGGGTTGCCCCACCCCCTTGCTACGTTCTCCTTGCCCGCCGCCAGGGAAGGACGTCTCTCAACACCAGAGGTTGGCGAAAAGAAAAGGGATGACTTATTTAAAGAGTTGTACAAACTTAAGAGTAATAACTTCACGTCTTCGTTGAGACCCCAAAGTCCTTTGGAATACCCACGAACACAGACTGCTTCCTTGCGCCTCTGCCCAGTCCGGGGTACCATGTATCTCAGAACACAGAAATAGAAGTCCATGGTTGTTCTCTGCCCAAGCTGCGTGGCCCCCCAAAGACCCCAAAGCCACGTGGTCCCACAAAGAGGCTGCACGGCTGCCCGCATTCTTCCAGCTTCCCTGGGCTGCCGTAGTAAGTCCGGGCAGGCGTGGCCCTGTGCTGGGGAGCCAGTCGTCTCCGAGCTCTTACACAGGCGCTGTAACCAGGGGGAGTTGCCTCCCAGTCGTACCATGGGTTGAAGTCACTCCCATCCCCCTGGCTCAAAGCTTGGCCACGGCTGTTGAACATATCTATGAAACCTGTTAACGGTTACAGATGTGTTAAGTGACCATTCTAGAGGTTGTCTGCAAAACCGTTGCTATTCAAAACAGCTCTCAATGGCCCTGCTCCACGCGTCCCATCCCCCAGCTCAGACTTGTGGGGTGAGGACATTCTGTATGTATACATATATATATTTTTCTAATATTTCCTGGACACTGAGTTCTGGGCCCCATTACAAATCCCTATTTGGGGGCCCCCCTTGGCTGCACCCTGTTACACGGACGCTGCTGAGGTTGGAAGCCAGGCCACTCTGAGGGCTGTTCTGTGCATTGTGGGGTGTGGAGCAGCATCCCTGGCCTCTGCCCTCACCGCGTCCCCCAGCCCCAGTGCCAGGAGCACCCCTGAGACCCTACATGACCCCCGCTGAGAATTGCTGGTCTAGCTGCAGGGCAGCGGCCTGGGGAGCCCTGGGACACCCTCTCTGCTGCGGACCTGCAGGGGGACACGGCCGTGGAGAGACAAGCTGAGAGGTCTGCCCTGGAGAGGACAGGAGGGCGGCCCCATCGGCAGGCCAGCCTCTCCATCTCAGAGCCGCTCGGGTCACAGCAGGACTTGCGAAGCTTTGCAGCCAGAGGCCGAGACGCGGAGCTGTTTGGGGCACTGCCGTCCTCGTGGGCGTGCCACAGCTGGGCTCGCTGACATTTCGCTCTTCTGAGCGCGGGCGCTGTTTGTCCATCGTCCACTTGCATACGCTGAGCTGTGCGCCGGAAGTGTGTGTGTGTGTGTGTGTGCGCGCGCGCGCGCATGGGGGGATGTCGGGGTTGGGGGGAACCCAGGGGAACAAAACGAGATAAAGGCCTTTACTGAAGCAGGAAGGACCCAGGAATAAAAAGGTAACGTGATGGAACGGCAGGACGGAGACGTGAGGACTGTCTCATCAGTCGGGGACTTCGAATACGATGCCAAAGGTGCTCATCAAAGCAAAGAGGGGGTGTGAAAGGGGGAGGGGAGGTGTTTGCTCAGCACCACGATCTCCGTTCCCCTCTTTGGCTGCAGGACAGGGTCGCCTGGGGGAGCTTTCAGGTAACACTCCTTCGGGGCAGGTGGGGTGGGGGGGGCTCGCATCAGCATCCTCCACAGCCCCTGCCCCCAATTCCACCATCTCGCCAGAGGGAGGACCATTTTCCTGGAGCTCCGAGCCTTCCACGTGAGTCTCGGGTGCTGTTTCCATTTTATTCCTAAACCCCCTTCCTCCGAGGCGTGCCGTTTCTGGTTTCCCTCCTGTGGTTCTCCCCCCAGCACCGCCCGTTCTGCTTTGCTTTTGCCGATTCCAACGTTTCTGGCTGACGACGACCCTCCTAGGGGCTCTCTCTGAAGCCACTTTTGCCGATGCTGGAACGGGAAGCCAGGTGTGCCCAGGAACCCCCAGCGTTCCCCAGACACAGACACATTCTCCTGCCTCCAGTCCAGTCCGGTCTGGTCTGGTCCGGTCCACTCATGCAAATCCAGAGAAACCTCTGGAACACCAGGCCCCAGCCAGGCCTCCTCCCTCTGGGAGTGGCTGCATCCTGGGTCACTCCAAGTCTGGACGCGGTCAGCTTTTAGCAACTACATCCCGAAAATGAGTTAAGTAAACAGAAGGATGCCAGCACCGCTAATGACCGCCCTGTATCTGCACTGTCCCCACAGGAGGCTCACAGAGGCACTTTGTGAGAATCTCGTCTGCTTTCATGCTCATGTGGTGGGCATGTCAGGGGCCACCGGTGGTGCACTTGGGGACAGCCATCTGCTCCCTTTCCTCTGGGGGGTCCATGCCCCCTGCCTCAGCACGGGGTCCCAGGGGGTGCAGCAGGGCTGTGAGTGGGTAAGGAACATGCAGCACAGAGCACACGATATGAGGAGTTCCCGCAGAGTCCTCGGACCCAGGGTCAGCCCGAGAGAGGGGGCTCCTGACTGGCAGAGCCCCCGTGCCTTGCCAGCTTGTCATGCTAGAGGGTCAGCTTTGCCCACACACCTGCGGGGGGAACCGCTTTTCTGTTATCGAGGCGCAGAGGAACATTGGAGAAGAAAGCCGAGAGGAGTCTTGATGAAACACAAGATCTGAAGAAGGTGAAGGGGAAGGGGCTGTGTCCTGACATGGTGCGACATCTCTGGAATCGGTCCTTAAACCCCCGTCACATCCCCAGGACAGAGCCAGCCTCCTCGTCCCTCCCTGGACAACTGCACGGCTCTCCCACCTTCTCCCCCCGTCCCCATCACCCTGCCCCTGTCCCTCATCCTAGGGACAGCTTGTGAGTGTCTGTGGTCCCCTGGGCTCCCTGGGTAGACCCCCAAGTCTCCAGTGTGGCTTGTGGGACCCTCCACTCCGCCCAGCCCACCCCACACTCAGGCACCCAGAGCTCCCACGCAGGCACTGCTCCTTGTTACCTCTGAGTCTAAAAGAAGTTGGGACATTTTCATGGGACCCCTAAATGTTTGGGGGTCCCTAAGCACCTTGCCTGAAGGGGACGTCGGCCCCCACCCCGGTGGCCTGCTGAGCTGGCCTGTTAGGGTTTCACAATCTGGCCACCCTGCGGAGGGTTGGCTTCCCCACCCAGCCTCAGCGACAGGGCGTCGCCCCAGGCTTCCAGCTCCATCCATCACGGCCTGGCTGAACCAAACTCAATTAACCATGTGGGCGAGGCTGGAGAGGGAAGCCCGCCAGACCCAGGCCGGCCAGTCTGCCATGGCTAAATGAGCGTGAACGTGGCCATCTGCCTGGAGAGATAAATATTGCCATCACCGCCAAAGCACAAATGAGCTGTTGGTATTGCCGGAAACACGGAGAAAGCCTGCAGCCCCTCCGTGCCCAGGGAGCTGCCTCGGCACGCTGTGTGGGCCGGCAGGACCGCTAGCCCGCCCTGGTGTGCTCGATGGAGGGGCGGGTTTATCTCAGCAGCTGTTTTGCCTGCCTGTCTGGCTGCCGTGGCTCCAGGCCAGCAGGGGCTGTGACGGAAATGGCCTTCATCAGATACTTCATTCCACTTCCCAGGTTTCTCTTCGGAAGCATTTTGATGGAGGAAGCAAGGGAAACATAGTTAGCGGGGCTTACAAAGTTGTCTGCCTGCAATTTATAGTGACAGCTAAGAAATAAAAAATAAAATGAAAAAAGAAATGTAGATTTCGATACGCATGTGTATATATCATTGTAATATATATGCGTATACAATGTCAACACATCTTACTATACAGACGTATATATGTACGTCTATATACGTATATATTTCTGTATCAATATATGATACAATCATAGATATGTATCATATCATATATACATATATTATAGGAACATATACAAAATACACATGTACGTCTACAAACTAGCCATATGCAACGTACATGGTACAATGTTGCAAAAGGCTATGCAAAACCAACTTGGAAGGGAGGGGCTGTTATCTCTGAGGTCCGGACAATGACTTTCTGCTCCCGTGGTGCCCTTTACCACGTTGCTCCGTGGTCATCACCACCCACGGGCAAGAACGCTGAAGGTCGGTGGCTTCTGCCCCACCGAGGTCAGCCAGCAGGACCTGGACTTGGGTCTCCGGACTCCCGGTGCTGCGATCTTCCCGTCAACTCCGCTGCTCCCCTGCGGCATCCACCACTTCACAACCCGACCCGGCTCCCCCACGTGTCCCAGGGACAGGACCGATTTAACAGGTCCGTTTTTCCTTCCTCTCACGTGGAACTTCATTCACAGTGTGAATAGGGAATAGATCCAACTTGCAAAATTAATGAGATGTCTTCCGGGCTCTGGACCTGAGTTCCGGCTGATTGATAAACGCCAAGGCAGTTCCTGAATTTAGGCATATGAGGGATGCAGTCCTGGGAAGACGAAGCGTGTCTGGTGAGCCAGTTGAAGGACGAGAGAAGGCCACCCTGGTGTCAACTTCCCTCCGGGAAGTTACAGCAAAACGGAGACATGACAGCCAGCTGTTCAGTGCTCGAGTCCGGGCCGCACCTGACATTCTGTGTGGCCATGGGCAAGTGGCTTCACCTTCCTGAGTCTCGCTTATTTCTTCCTGTGACACAAACTAACAAGAATATTCCCGGGAGCCTCAATACAAAACATTCATGGATTTGGCACAGTGCCTGGCGTGCAGTTAGACTCATGGGAAATGCTGGCGACCAGCATTATTTAAGGTGGACACCGCAAGGTAAACATTCACTGTCTTTTTCTTCTCTGTTAACAGAATCTCAACTTTGCTCTGGCAGTCCCAGGCCCCTTGAAACACATTTACTTTCCTAGGCCTCCTTGCAAGCTAAAACGACCACGTGACCAGTCCTGGGCTGTGAAGAGTCCAAGGTAATCCTTCCGTAGGGTTTGCCATTTTCATATTCATAAAATCAAGGAATTTTAGCATTTCTCCCCTCCCTCTTTGCTCCTGGACTATATATGCAATGCTGGGAGACAAAGCAGCCGTTTTGCTCCTATGAGGATAAAAACCACGCTGCAAGAAAGGGTGAGAAAGAGGGCAGCTGGGATCCTTAAGCATTACGGAGCCTTGTCTGGCTCCTTGTTCACCGGGGTGGGGGGTGGGGGGCGGGGTGTGGGGGGTGGGGGGAGAGGCAGTAAAGCCTCTGTTCTGTGAAGCCGCCGCCAAGTTTCTCACAGACGCAGCCGAACGCAGCCCTGACCGGGGCACCATCACCGCGGTAGCTGTTGTTTTGGCCGTCTCTGGCCCCCACCGGGGGCTCGGCCTGGGTCCTTGGTGAGCTTTTTAACAGAGCAGCTTGAGGGAACGTCAACCTGGGAAATAGAATGGACTGCCAAGGTCCTTCAAAAAGGAAAAAGAAAAGAAAATCTGACTCCCCTGCTCACCAGTAGAGACTCACATTTCGACTTGTAGCTTTTCACCTTCCTTTCTGCAGACACATGTAAATGTAAACTTAACTGGTAGTGGGGACGTGCTCTATCCGATGCTTTGCTACATTTCATGTGTCTGCTGTGAAGGCTCTGTTTTTTTTTTGGATCATGCAACTGGCTTGCACAACAAAAATACTACATCAAGTAACGAGACCAGCCCGATCCTTCGAGCGCTTCCGTGCTGCCTGCTGAGAAGCGGGCCTGTGCGGCACTTACCCAAGCAGACGTCCACCCTGCGGATGTAGAAATGAATGTGTCCTGTTGAAAACTGCATTAGGGACCGACGTCAGCGCCGCCGGTGGGAATGTTTCAAGGAGGCTCCTCAGACGCCCAGGAGGACGTGTGGCTTCGTCTCTCTGCTAATGGACACTCATTATGTTCTTCCCAAATACTGCTATGAAAAATTCATACCCCTGTTCACAATGCATGCACAACTTTTGCACGACCGTCAGGGACGTGAAGTCTTAAATTCTGCAGCTCTACCCAGCAACCCTCAAACGCAGCCGCTGGGTTGGTACAGAGCCTCCCTCCTTCCGGTCTCCACCCCAACACGGTCCCAGGTCCACAGAGTGTGGAGTCCTGTCTCAGGAGGGGCAGTGAGTTAGAGAGAGCCAGCGAGAGGGAACCCGATACTAATAAGTCGCTGATAACCATACGAGTAAGGCATTGCTCACTTAATGAAATCAACACAAGGAAAGACTCCAAGAAGCCCCCAACTCAGGGCTGCTGAGGCCAGGCTGGCTGGGGAGGTCATACCCTCCACCCACCCACCCCCACCCCTGAGCCCCCAGCTAACAAGCCATGTGGATTCCAAATGTGAATTCTTTTAAAAAAAATCTTTTAAAAGAGAAATTAGAGACATAGATTTTCATCTAAACTCTTCCAATTCCTAAGTACTGGTCCCTTGTTAAAAACACTGTAATGGCCACAAAAAAAGAAAGCATGGCCCCAGCAGACCCTGGCCACCACCTGGGGTCCCTGGGTTCGGCCTGCCCTTGCCCCCCGCCTCGCTAGGGCAGAAGGACTCTTGCAGGGACACGACGCCGCAGGGACCCGGCATTATGGTGATGGCCTTTTTGCTTAACGTCAGTTTGCCAGGCACCCTGTGCTTTAGGCACGAATGAGACAAATTAAGGGCATTCGGCGGGGGACGCGCGTGTGTTTTTTTCCGTGAAGGAGCCGAGCGAGTCGTTAACCGCCCAGGGCTGTGGAAGGCGGGCAGGCCCCCGTGAATGCAGGAGGACCAGGGGACCTGAGACCGCATTCTGTGCCAACCCCAGTTTTCTCGGCCTCCGTGGGCCCCACGTGGCAGCCGCGAGCCTGAGGGGGTTTGCCGCTGTGTTTTTTGTCCCCCAACTATTCAAGCCCCCAGACCCGGCTCCCAGACAGCTAGAGGAAATGAAAGGGCAGGCTGGTCCCCCTTCACTGGGTGAAGCAAGGTGACAAATTCCCGTTTCCCTGGTTGACACTAACTCTGTCTGATACCCAGCAGGTGGTGGCTTGCTTTGGTTCCAAGGCCTTTACCGAACTGACTTGGTGTGCATTTAATTGCGTGGGTTTCTGTCTAGGTAGGGCGACCCATTGCCCCGGTTTGCCGGGACTGAAAGTCCCCCACCCCTGGAAGCCCCTCTGTCCCGGGCAAACCAGGGCAGTCGGTCACTCCAAGTCTAATCGACCCCAGGAACTGATTTGGACTCCACGACCGGAAGTCGTGCCAGACTGCAGAGGGAGTAGGTACAAACACTCGGGGCGTGGGCATTTTAGCCAAATGAGTTGAATGGCGGACTCCCCAGCGTCGCTGTGATTCCTCAGGTAGGAGAGAGGTGCAGACGCCCAGGGGGACACAGCTGGCCGCTCTCGACACCCCGCGGCTCACCTGCAGCCCCCAGGCACCAGGTTCCAGACCAGCTGGGCTCTCACCTGCATTCGGGGAAGACCCCAGGGGCTTCTGGGATGCTGGGCTTTGAAAGGCGCTGTCTCCATGCTCCGTGTCTTCCCAGCTCAGCTGGATGAACAGGACCGAGAAGGGGCTCCACGGACGTCTCAGGGACCTGGGCAGGGCCAGGCAGTGTGGTTTCGCTGCCCCGGTCCCGTAGGGTCAGGTCTCCTAAGCTCAGCCCTCCCAGCGCCGCGCCCTGCAGACAAGGGACAGAAGGTCCACTGTACAGGGCCTGGCGGACCATGAATCTCTGAGGATAAGGGACTTCATGCATTTTTTAACCTCTTCCATCTAGATTTTCCAGAACCTTCCAAATAAAATTTACTGAATTCTGCGTCAGTTAAAAATGCTTTAGGGTGCAAGGAACACAAATCCCAGCCCACAGCGGCTCACACAACCAGGAGTTTATTTTTCACGCATGAGCAGCAGTGAGAAGGGGGTGCTGCTTGGCAGGGACCCTGTCCCTGTGGCTGCCCCTGCTGTCCCCTCTGGCACTCCAGGCACCGAGGCTTTTTGTCCTCAGGCCGATGACCTCCGGGGGGCTCCTGGAGCTTAAAACATCTCGGTGACATTTTCAAGACAAGACGAAAGCAGGAGGGGACGCCAAGTATTTCTCAGAAACTCCTCATCGGACTTCAACTGAAGTCTCACGTATGGGGCTCTGGGGCCACCCCAGCTGCCACCAGGGCTGGGGAGTGAGGTGCTTTGTGAAGGGGCCTGGGTGGCCGCGCTGGGCTCAGACCAGCGCTGGTCCCTGCCTGCAGCCAAGGAGCGAGGGCTTTCCTGTGAGGTCCGCTCAGTCTTTGTTCCATGGCCCTTATCACGTGGGTCCGGCTGTTAGTGTATATTTCTGACCCCCCCCCCCATAGATGATCTCATTGTATCCCTGGTGCGGGCAGACCAGGCACACAGTAGGTGCTCAGTAAATATTCACGAAAATGAATAAATGAGGGTATGCTGGTGGTTGCGAACCCTGTTGGGTTAACTATACTATCTCTCCCAGGGCCACTGTCCCCAAGTATCTGCAGGATGGTGCCATTGGCTTTATCTGATGACACTTGTCACCTTCCAGCTCTCTCCATGGTGACATCTTTTCAAATTGGAGACAGACTTCAGAGAACAAGAGCAAAGCCCCCCAAAACCATCCTCGAAGCCTAGTTTTGGAATGCTACTCCAGTGGGTTAGCCACTGACACACCCACCATCCCCCAAGGCCAAGTACACGAAACCAGGAACAGAACAAGGGCCTGGGTTTCGGGTCAGGCTGAGCTGTTCTTCAGAGAGTCGCAAGCAGCACCGAACCGTGCGCTCGGAGCCCCGCGGCCCAGGGAGGCTGTGAAACACGGAGGGACGGGGAAGGCCACCGGAAAGCCGCTCGTGTCTGGAACTCACATTCCGTGGAGAGCCAGGTAGGTAGGGGCTGCAGCCGAGAGCAAAGACACCACCGGTCTCGCTGGAGAACCGGGCGGGCTGTGAAGACAATGTCTCTCGTCTCCTGAGCCAAACCAAGGCACATAAAAGCCGAGGAGGGTGCAGGGGCTCCCCAGGAACTCCTTCACGTGGGCAAAACCGAGGCTCTCTGAGCCGGCACAGACACTGGGTTGAAACAGCAGAGATCTGAATGAGGCCCCAGGCCTGCCGGCGGCTCGTGGAGCCTTCCGTGTCGCCCTTCCCGGAGCGGCCCGCCCCAAGCCCACAGCCCTCCCTCCTTGTTTGTACGCCAAGGACAGTGCAAACCTAGAAGGCCAAGCGCTTTTTCAATCCGAAACCAGGTCTGGAGGAAAACGGCCGTCTCTCCAATAAATCCACTTGCATCATCGCTAATGACTCCGGACCAGGCTGCCCGCCCTGAGCACCTGCTACCGGAGGTCAGAGAGCGGTTAATGAGCTTGCCACCATTAATTAATCCACACAGCACTGAGGCCTCCTTCTCACAGCCCAGAGGCAGCGCCCGGTCCCCTTCCCTGCCTCCCCCGCCCCACCCCCCACACCCTGGTACAGGAACTTCCTCTTCTCTCAGTGCTGTCTCTCCCCTGTCTTTGTGTCAAACCTTCAGTTTCCCCAAGGGGCACAGGCGTGTCCACTGCATTTTCTGAGCTTGAGGGGTCGCGAGTTTCATAGACACCTTCCCAGTTTCATAGACATTGCGCCTTTCAGCTGAGCTCTGACACTCACCGACTCTGGGCTGCTGGGAAATGCCCAGGAGATGGGTAAGCCAGGTGCCCACTGGACCACAGGGCCGTGGAAACCCACAGCAGGGAGGGTCCGTGCTCCCGAGAGCCAGTCTTCCTGGCCAAGAGCTGGGTATGGGCCCCCCTTAGCTCTCCAGTGACCTTCACACCCCACCAGGTACGTATGAGCCCCCATTTTTGCTGAGGGATAAACCATGGCCCCGAGGAGCGACATGCTCCACCCCAGTGTTCACCACGAGCGAGTGGCGGAAGGGGCTTGGACCTAGCTGCACGGAGGGCTGTGCTCTTCTCACGACGTAGGGCCTGGCCCCACTCAGCACGTACAAATGCTGAAGTCCCCTGCAGAGCCGAACTCTGGGGCATTATACATGCAGCTTTCTTAAAACCCCGGTGGCAGCCACAGCTGTTAAACCGCCGTGTGGGCCGGAACTGACGGTTTAATGGGCTCATGGTACGTCCACTCACCAGCCTTCCTGTGGACAGCGGGCATCTTCACTCTTGCTGGTTGGAGTTCCACATCAATCTCTTTACGTAAACCATTTTCGTATTGTCCAGAACTGCAGTTTCTAACAAGTTAAAAGGAGGTAAAACACCGAAGGCCGTTTGCAGAGATTCTGGATGGAGAACCCTCCTCCGTCCGTGTATTTTTTTTTAATCTTCGCAGTTGCCCCTCCTACACCTAATTCTTCAGCAAAATTTTTAGCAACTTATATTTATCAAGTCCTTCCAAAGTGTTTGGCTTACTTTTCATAGAGACAACTACTCTCTTTCTTTTCACACTCACAGTTCTTCGTTTTCTAGAACGATTCCATTGAATTATGCATTTAAGGCGACAAGGGTAACTTGCGCGCACAGGTTCAGGAACGAATCCTTCTGACTCTCGGTAATGAGACGACTTACTAGATGGGGCAGAGGGCAGGGGAGCTCACTGGGCGCAGCTGCCTGTGCTCAGACACCCCGAGTCCCGTGGGTGCCCACAGACTGTTCACGGTGGCAGCGGACAGCACCCGCCACTCCCGTGTCTTGGTGACGTACGGACAGGTGCGGGTAGATTCTGCTCTCGTATCTTGATGGTGGCAACTGAACAGTGACAAAGACAGCAAGTTTCTCCACGCTTCTACATGTCCTGGGTGTCCTCTGATTTCTACACGTGAGTGCCATGCACCAATGTCTGTCCTCCTGACAACATTTTCAAGGTACCGTATTTGCAGTCTAAAGAGGAGCTATTGCATAAGAAGTCACTCGGTTTTACCAGGAAGCTTTTCTGAAAAATACGAACTCTTACCCCCAGTGTTCTCGGAGAGGTGCCGAGCGGGCCGGAGGACTGGGATGGAGGTGCCGCTCCTTGGGCCCCTCCCACCTGTCTGCTGGGGGTGGGGAGGGCAGGGAGGGGCGCACTGCTGAGATTCATTCCATTCAGTTTTTCTTTTGTTGTTTGTGCTTTTGGCGCCGTGTCCAAGAAACCATTGCCTACTTTAAGGTCATGAATATCTGCGCCTATATTTTCTTCTAAGAGTTTTGTCGTTTTAGCTCTTATATTTAGATCTAAGGTCCATTTTTGCACATCTTCATACTTTTGCATGCAGAAAATAAATCTTATACCCTGGAAAATGTAAAATTTTTATCTCCACTTTAAAGATGAGGAAACAGACTCGGAAGTGATCAAGGCCACACCACTTCTGGCTCAGAGAGCTGAACTTTCACCTCAGGTCTCTCTGTTCCCAAACCCTGCGTGCTTTTCCTCCAACAACTGTGGTCACTGAGTCGAGCTGGTTTGCACGGGACAGAGCTTGGTGGGGTTGGACTAAGCGGAGTTGAACTGAGTTGGTTTGAGTTCAGTTGGGCTGGATTGGCTTGAGCTGAGTTAGGTTGACGTGAATTCTTGGGTTGAGTTGGGTTGGGCTGGATTGGGTTGAGCTGCGTTGAGCTGAGTTGGATTTGGTTGAGTGGGTTGAGTTGGGAGGGGTTGGGTTAAGTTAAGTCAGGTTGAGTTGGCTTCATTTACACTAAATAACTCTGAGTCACACCAAGTCCTTTGCTGGGTACTCTTGGTTCCGTTAGAAAGGGGTAAAAAGTCTCCTCTACGGCCTTTCGGCTCCTTCAGGGTAGAAATGGTAACAAATACAAAAGAAACAGACCAGAATCGCAGAGGACTCACTGTTAAATTGCGGTCGGACGGGCAAGGAAGACACAGTCCTCTCCGGGCAAGCCCACAGGTTGCAAAGCACCCCCGCGGAGTGGTTGCTGGGGAGAGGGCATTTTCGCCGCAATGTCGGTAAGAGCTGGACCTGGCTATCCTCCTGACCACAGGTCACAGGAGTCCCAGTGTCAACTGCCTGGGTGCAAGTCACACACCACGTACGCTCAGCAAATCTCAGTAGCGAGAATGACCTTTTAATGAGCACCTGCCGTGTGCAAGATGCTATTCATACACCCTCTAGATCCCAAAATCTCACATCAGCTTCCTTCAGAAAGTATAACCATTGCCTTTTCACGCACGACAGAACTGAGATGAGGTAACTCGTCCAAGTTCACACAGCCCTCGGGGGCGGGGGGGGGCTGGTGCTGTGACTGCTATTATTTAAGGCAGGAAGCACGGCGGATCCTAGAAAAATGGGCCAAGAGCCATTGCTGACATTCTTGACCTGTTCCTTCTCGAGCATATTGTGTATGGAAATCTCCTTCAAAGTCATGGCCAAACTCCCAGGGCTGGGAATGCGTTCCGGTGGAGGGAAAGCTGCCCTTAGAGAATATGTGGCATTTACAATTTTTAATTATTATTTTCATCTGACAACATATTTTCATTCTTTTGAGAGAGAGAGAGAAACATCTCTGTGTGAGAGAAACCCCGATCAGCTGCCTCCCATAGTCCCCCTGACTGGGAATCAAACCTGCAACTTTTGGGTGCACAGACTGTGCTCCAGCCCACCAAGCCACACTGGCCAGGGCTACATGGCCTTTTCAAGCGCAGCCTGCCACAGACAGACACATGAGAAACAAACATGGTCAACCATGCGTGTAAAACCTGGGTGGCGTGTGTCCGGGTGTCCACAGTACCATTCCTTCACCATCTTTATATGTTTTAATTTTTCAATAATAAATGGGGGGCGCGCAGCCCGCCCCTGCCCTCCAGCAGAGCGTGGGTTAAGCCTCATCTCCTTGTATCCCTTTTAGTTCCTTAGAGCTTTGTGTTTCGACCTCGCTGCTGATAAACGCTTGGACAATTATTCCCGTCAGGTGCACAGACAAAGCCCCCACACAGAGGTGCATTGTTCCGCAGATGGAAAAGTCTGTCCGATTAGATTATTTTTTTGAACCTGGGGCAAGGATGCCGAGGGGAGGGTGCGTGTTGATAAAAGATGTCTCCAGTGGGCTCAGACGATCACACTGAGAAGATCTGGCTGCTGGGGACTTCCCTTCCAGCTGCCTTTGTTTGCCAGGACACAGGGTTAACCCTTTCTAACCAAAGGCGTCTTTGCAGTGGATACAATAACCCCAGTTTTTGTTTGTTTGTTTATTAGTTTGTTTTTTAACTCAGGGACCTTAACATGCAACGATGGAGAGCTCAGGGTTCGAGGGCTCAGTCTCTGGCCAGACCGCCTGGGTCTGAATCATACTGGCTCAGCGACTGAGCTCTCTGTGCCTCAGTTTCCTCATCCGTGGAGCATGAGCAGAGATGTTACGCACAAAGACCTGAGAATAGATGAGTGGATAACAAATCATTGCTCCCTATTGTTCGTAACGGCTGGGTAACTTCTGAGCCTCGGTTTCCTTATCTGTCAAGTGTAACTGGAGATTACATATTATGTTATTGCGAGGATAATAGCTTCTTGCTCCAGGGCTGCCATGAGGACGAAATGACATTGACTGGGCAGGGGAAATTGCTTAATAGAATGTCCTGGCTCCAGAAAAGATTGCTACTTAAAAGGCCTCATTGAAGATGTACAAAGGGACACTTGTGCTTGCCCCCGTGACAGGGGGCACATGTTCAAGCCACATGTTCGAGGCTGACGGCTGTGAGCAATGCTGTACGACGCACTCAGAGAAAACGCCGCAGCAAGAAACCAGCCTGTCTGCTTCTCACGTGCCTGGGCCCCATTCGGCTGGCTCCCAGGCGGCCGTGACCTCGATCCAGTGTGTGTGCCGCCGGCTGGCCTGACCCCCCTCCTCATGACCGCGTGCCTCACTGGGACGACCTAGATTTCCACAGTGGCAGCCAGGGCAGACATTCCAGGGTAATTAACAAACACACAGAGACACACACATGCACACACACAAACACACACAGCCGGCTCAGGCCTGGCCGTGGCTGGCACGCTCAATCGCTCGCTGTCTAGACAGGGCTGGGGGCTGAATGGCCTCCTGCCACCGGAGGCGGCAGCTCGGGGCAGCCAATGGCTCCTCCCCACCGGGAGCAGGGGCACCCAGCCACATCCCATGCAAGCAAAGTGGCCTAAGGAATCACCAGGCAAGGCAGCCAAGGTCCACTGCAGAGAAACTCAAAGCTCTGTTGTTCACAGCCGTGAACAACCAGAATGACCCTTCCTCCAAGGAGCCAGTGAAGCGCGACGGGCCGTCCCAAGCAGGACCTGGAAGCGGCCGCTGGCAGCCAGGTGGGAGAGGGTGGCCTGATGGTGTGTGGCGACGGTCAGCAAACACCACGTCTCAAAAAAAAATGCAGATTCAGAACAGCAGGGCCTTGGGGGTGGCAGCTCGGGAGAGTCACCAGGCAGCTCCACGCCAACCCCGGGCACGATCGCCGGTCCCCGGGCGATCCCTCACCGTCTGCATGCCAATTCAACCACATTTGTGTGCCTGCGACCCCTGCGCCGAGGCTGGCACGTCCCAGCCCAGGGATCACGGGGGGGGGGCCGTCTTCACGACTTTGCCCGCCGGCACTGTAATTTACTCAGAACCGCTCTTTAAACTGACGCCCCCTTTGCACAAATGCACGTTTATGTTTAAGTAAAACCCTGTATCCCAACTGTGGGCAAAAACAAAAACAAAAAAAACACAAAACCCCAAACATATTGGCTGAAGGTAACTGTGCAGATAAACACATAAAATTTTCCACATTGCTTCTGAACCACCAAAAGTCATCTCACTGACCCCAGAGGTCTGTGCCCAAGGTGGGAAGCACTGTCTCCCAGCAACCCCCTGATTTCCAAACCGAGATACTGAGGTCCAGGAGACGGGGTCTCCCACAGGCCATCTGGGGGCCAGGAGCCCTGGATTCTAACTCGGACTCCGCTTCACCTGTACTTTGCCTGATTACGGTCTTCCCTCCTTCCTGGCAGAATCCGGGAAGACGGCAGGTCTGTCTCCATGGAGATAGAGCAGCCCCTCCCCCTGAGCTCCCAGGTACCAGGGCTTCCCACTTTCTCCTTCCTGTCGCACCCTCCACTCGGGACACGAGCTACATGTTCCTCAAAGGCTAAGTGGAACGCCAGGCAAAAGTATGGGTGGGCTTCATATTAATTATTGTTAACTCCGCGGTGCTCAGTTTCACAGCCAGCTGATTCCGTTTCTCTTTTAAGGGTCCCGTCACCCTCTCCTTTTTTTTTTCCCAGCAGTTCTGGTGACTTCCTGGGACCGATGGGAGTTCTGTATTTGTTTGTCATCGTCGTGAGCTTGCGGCTTGTCTGGATCTTCTTTGTCCATCTTTCTTAATCCTCCTGATCACGCCGACAACCCGGGCCAGCGGCCAAGGCTGGGCAGGCCTGAGGAACACACCTGGCAGGAGGCGGGAGCCAGAGTGGACTTCCAGGCCCAGGGCAGGGTAACCTCTCTGTTCTCTGGCTGCGCCATCTGAGAAATGGGCGTTCACGGCAGCGCCCACACCACAGGTGTGTGTTGTGAGTGTCGAGCAGGCGGGTCAGGCAGATGTTGGTACCCGGTGGGAACCATCATTTTTATGGTCTGTATTGACCTTGATTGTAAGTGCCTTTTGTTTGTTTTCCTCAAACCCCAGCCCTTTAGAATACTGTTTAACTACCTCTGCTCCCTGGGGCCTCCTGCAATGCCCGGCACGCGGTGGGCGTGAAAGAATGTTAACAGGCCAGTGACTACCGCCCGAACGAACGGGCAAACCCGAGACTTCTGCCCTTGCCCTGCCTGTCGGGAAGAACTCTGATGTGTCCAGTTTGCTTCCGATTGTTGTCCTAGAAATAGGGTTAGTGCGTGACAGGAAAGCAGAGAAGTAGGGGCAGAAAAGGGGCACAGGGGATCGGGGGCAGGGACCGGGTCCGCAGCGAACTTGGGGAGGGTCTCACGCCTGGCCGAGTGTTGGGACCACCTGGGAGTTTTAACCAACACCCGCCCCCGGTGCCCCAGGCTCTCTGCCCCACTCGTCTGGGGGGCCTGGCATCGGCTGAGAACCTCTGAGAGGCAGGGTGTTCCGCAGCTGCCCTGGGCACCAGGCACGGCAGCTCCTTGAGAGGGTCTGAGAGATTTCAGCCAGGGCCGAAATGGCTTTCAATTATGTCTGACCCTCAGCCCCATTGTGTACTTGACTGTGACCCAGTTCTGAGACAGAGCGCCAAGGTGACCTGGCTTTGTCTGGTACGAGTGAACAAATGAGGAGGAGGGTCCCCTCCCAGTATTCGCACCAGGCGCCACAGATGAGCGTGGCCAGAGGAGGGGTGCAAGGCTCGGGCACAGGGACGCGCAGGGAACCAAGCTTGCGGCTGGCGCTCGCCGGCGGTGCCGGGTTCATTGCTGGCTCCCCTTCCGTGGAGGATCTAAGTCCAGGAGGCCAGGGGCTCCATGGTTGCCAAGTCTCTCGTGGAGAGACTTGGTGTGATGGCTGAAGTCTACTAGTGCCTGGTAGCCAGATAGACGGATGGTCGGACAGACAATTCCGCAAGAACCGCCTCGCAGGAGGCCCTGGGAGACACCGTCTGAACGCCCAGCCTGTCCTCAGAGCTGCTGTGGGCGCTCCCCCTTCCCCCTGCTCCCTCCCGTTTTTCTCCTCTTTTCTTGCCCGCCTCTTCTTCAGGACAGAGACACAGGACCCTGCCCCTCGGTCACCTCCAGGAGACGCTCAGGGGCTGGAGGCCCCACCCTCTCCGGCTCCCATCCCTCTCCAGCCTCTGCTCTGTGGGGGCCACACAGGGCAAGTCACCCCCGCCTTGGTCTCAGCTGCCTGAGTTCCCGGTGATCCCCCAGCCCTGTGGCTCCCACACTCTCTGAGCAGCAGCCTCTCCTGGAGGGCACGGTATGGGGACGCTCAATGGGGGAGATCCAGGGGGAGCCCCCGGATCCCCACCTCTCACAAGTCCGGGTGGACCAGGGGCCAGCCCCAGGGCCGCACTGTGAGGACCGCTCCCCATGAGCTCTCCTGGTGGGGCCGGGCCTCGCCGGCTGCTCCGCCCCTCAGCCCCAGCCCCACGTGGTTACCCTGGGCACTCCAAGAAAGGTGACAGACACACAACTAAAAGTGGATCAAGACAAGAAATGGCGAGCGTAGTGGATCTTGTCACGGAAGGTCCATGGCTGCGCTGATTTCAGGCTTCGAGTGTCCTCCGTGGCCCCGGGACCTTGAAGCTGTCATTCCTCGGCACTGGGGACACCCTCTGGCTTCTCGCCTGTCAGGAAGGAGAGGCGGTTTCCCCACGCAGCAGCCTGCCCACACCCCATGGTTCAGCATCTCCAGGAGAAAGATCCTGCCACCCATTGTCCCACGGAGGGCGGGGCTCACTTTCAGAGATGATGGATGGGTCCCGTCACACCAACCAATCACAGTGCTGGAAGGGGACGAAAGCTGGTGGCCAAGCCTGGTCCCAAGATGCCACTGGAGCTTGGGAACAGAGCTGGCCCCCCTGGCACATGGGTAGAGTGTGCAAGGGAGGGATGGCTCCTGATGGAGGCTGGGGGTGTCTAACCAGAAGAAAAGGGGAGTGGGGGAGCGAGTGGGCAGAACAAAGCAGCCACGGGCGCTGAGGGGTTCTGGACGGCAATTTCCGCCTGCTCCCCAAGTCTCTGGGATGTGGGGTGCCCCCTTCCTCTCCACCCCCAACGCCCCGCCCCAGGGCAACCTTCACCCCTCTAGGAGGGCTCTGAACAGAGGTGGCAACTCGGGGGCCTACAGTTTGGTGAGATTCAAATCCACAGGCGCACAATACCTGTGAGCAGGCAGGACTAGAGGCCCGGCCCACTTTGACCACCAATCAGCAAGTCACTCGCGTGCCTCTGTTTTCTCATCGGTAAATGGGCCTCGCATGGGCACCTTCCTTAATTACAGGGCTATTGTGAAGGTTAACATACCCGTAAATGTGAGCTGTGATCAAAACTCACCTGCAGGCTCACCCCTTCTCTCCGTCTGCACTGCCGCCGCCATACCCGACAGCCAGCACCCCTGCCCCCCGCCCGGGCAACGCCCCAGC